>JBBMKC010203502.1:0-13795 GCA_037834085.1 Bipalium vagum
TAATTTTCTTTTTATACCCAAGTTCATGTATCATTTATTAATAAATGTTATTATCGGATTTTTTCTGTTTTATCAGGCGGTGGACAAATCGTTGGACCAAACTGTACGTATTAGCTGCAATTCAAAAATGTTGCCTTTATGTACGTATTAGCTGCAGCTTATACTCGGGATTTTACAGTAATTATTTTATTATTATTAACTTAATCAAGTAAAAATATAATTTATAATTCAAAATTAATATTTGATTCGTAAGAGAAATATACATGGTGTAAATAAAGTCCCTTGAGATTTACATGTCATCGCATTATCAGTCAAATAACAACAGAAAGTTCAAACAATATCAAATAATGCAAAAATGTATTATCTGCATTTTAATTTCATTCAACGTGATGCTCATCTATCTCAAAACATTTTAATAAACGCTCAACGAAAGTCAGCATGACATTTTTATACACATCTGGAGATATTTGAGCACATTCTTCTGATATAATTGCTTTCATATTTTCCAAATCTTTTGGTTTCTTACTAAAGCCTTAGTTTTGAGATGTTCCCATAAGAAAAAGTCAGGAGTAATTAAATCTGGAGAACGCGGCGGCCATGAAATAATTTCCATACGACCAATCCAGTGAAAGTGGAATTCCTTATCTAAAAAATTTCGGAATACTGTGGCTTAATGGGCTGGTGATTCATCCTTCTAAAAAAAGTTTTACAGTGACGACGTTTGTTTTTAAGAAATGGCCCCACATTGTTGCTGAGGATATCCAGATAATTATTAGACTCATTAACATTTTCATCAAAGAAAAATGGCCCCAGAAGACCATGCATTCCTAGGCCTACCCAGAAGTTTTATTAAGGTTAGCCTCCGGTTTTTGCAAGCCCCAAATTCGGCAATTGTGTTGGTTTACTTAAGTATTTAAATGAAACGTAGCTTCGTCTGACGCCAGCAAAATTTCGAGAAAATGGTTACATTTGGCATGCACCTTTGAAAGTCTTTGCAACACTCTTCTATGTTTGCAAAATCCTCTTCATACAACATTTGGAGATATTGTAGTTTTGAAGGATAAAGACCAATGTACTATCGCATCACTGTGTGAACAAAGGTATGAGATGCTCCAACAACTGCAGCTTCTATACGGGTAGATTGTGATGGGTCCGAGTCAATTTTCTCTTTAATGGCACATATCATCTCATTTTTAGGGAAGGACGACCTGATCGGGATTTAACGTGTACTGAACTGGTCTCCAAAAATTTATTATAAATTGTTTTTATAGTGGTCACAGATGATATATCGGAAAATCCTTTCTTTTTTAACTCTCAAAACTTTGATTGGTGATTGATATTTGGCCATAAGAAACACTATTTTGATTTTTGTTTCCTGTGATAGCATTAGGTCTACAATAAAAATTCAATTAATACTATTTATTAATTAAAAAAATTCTTATTAAGACCATTCATTTCAAACAAAGAATCCAACATAGGTTACAAAGAAAACTCAAGCGAATTAATTTACACCCTGTATTACTTGAAATTTGTTGATTCCTAGAATGTACAAGCTTAAAATATTTTCAATAATTAAAATTAAAAGAAATATTTCTCAATAACCGAATTTTATTTAAAATTTATGTTTTTACAAAAAAATATTGTCAAGAAAGGAGCCATTTTGAAAGGAGGAATTGATTTTTTAATGTTTTGAAAGTCGATATATATAAAAAATTAAGTAATAATAAATATATATATTTGTATAGAAAAAATATTTATTATTAAAAAATGTGAATATAATCTAATTTTTTAATTATTTAATATATTAATTGAAAAAAATGAATAAGAAAATCGCCCATTAACCGGACAAAAGATGCGACCAAAGTTTTATCCAACTGAGCAACAGATCTAAATCGCGAATTTTTTAATTATGGAAAATTTCCTTTTGAAATTCATTTAATATTAATTAATTTCAAAATTATTAATAATTTAATTAAATATTTGTCATATAATATACCAAATTTCTCATTGGTTTGATTAATTCTTCCATATCTCTTTTCTTCATTTTATTACTTTCATAAAATATATAATGCCAAGTTAAAATAAAAATAATTTACTAGGATTATTTTTTGAGAAACTCAAGACAGCCGATTTAAACACTGAAAAACAACATCTGAAATAAATAAATAATCAGAGATAATAATCTCTACGAAATAATTATTTCATGATTTATTTGCAAGAAACAACATGTGCTTTCAGAAATTAAATGGAATTTGTGACGGTGAGAGTAATTATAAAAATTACCGGTGGCAGGAGATTTTGAACAAAGTAGTTCAAAAGTTGACCGCAGAATAATAAACTGAGTACTAATTAGAAAAAGTACACTTAATAATGACAAAGAACAATCATTCCAACAATGAATCTTGCATGAAGATCTTCATTTAAAGGTATTCAGGATTCAAATAACTCAACAAATAAATCCGGCACACTTTGAATTACTCAGTAAATTCAGTAAATAGGCCATTGAAAAGAAAAGAAGTGATTTATAGCAACGAAGCATATTTTTAACTAGGAGAATTTGTGAACACACAGAATTTTCGAATTTGGAGTAATGAAAACCCACAAGAAATACTATAAAAATAATTCCATCCACCAAAAGTAAATTTTTGGTGTGGGTTTTAGGTGGATGGTTTAATTTTTTTTTGAAAATGAAGCTGAGATTTCTTTAACATTTATTGGAGCTGGATATTGAAAAATGATTGGAAATTTTTTGTTTCATAAATTGGAACGTATGGATAGCCAGAACACGTGGTTTTAGCAGGATGGTTCCGCATCTCATTTCCCTTTTAAGAGAACGATTTTTGGGATTAGTAATTTCTCGATATGCAAACATCAATTGGCCGTCCAGATCCTGCGATCCTGCGATCTAACGCCTCTAATTTTTTTCTTTTTGGGTTATTTAAAGGAAAAGGTCTGTATTATAGATCCAATTAGAGAACAATTACTGATCTGAAGAAGTACATTATCTATGAAATTGGTGATATTAGGCCACAGTTATGCCAAAATATCATAGAAAACTATTGCTACATAAAATGGGTGCTTCCATGTAGCAGCAGCAGGTCACTTGCATAACAATCTTTTTCATTGTTCAATCGTAATCTATGTACTGTTATCGTAAATAAATATATTGCCATATTTAATACGTTTTGTTTGTTATATTGAAAATTTAAAATGTAACATTAAATCAGAATATCTTGTATTATCTTTTAATTACACGAATATTAGCACGAATATTAGTATTTTTGATAATACGATTCTTTATAAAAAAATATAATCATATTTTCTATTCAGAAAAGGCTGAATAGTTTCCGAAAATTACTTTTTTCAGAAGAAAAAGTTGTACTGTAACGAAACAAAACAGATTTTATATAATGTAATATTTTTGATTTATGGAAGATGAGATAAACGGAACATTTTAACCCAATTTATTTCTAATATTTTTACTGAAAAATTAAGTAGCTTTTTAGAGATATTGAATGGTGTTATGAGATTGTGTGAAATAACTGAAGTCCAGACAATAATATAATATTATATTCAATTTTTCTAACAATCTTTTTGAAATTTTCAGATATTGACCTAGACGGTTTAATTAAGTAATAATAAAAGTATAAGATTTTATAGAATTCGCTTTTTTATACTACCTCAAGTTTTATTTAATTATGAAAATAAAACTGATTTTCATGTTAGAATCTTAAGGAAAATAATATAAAACACATTAGAGTACTGGGGCTATCACTTATTTAATTATTCCTATTTCCGTTCTGATCATGAGACAACAGCTGCCACAGTAGTTGTCTAAAAAGCAAAAAATGAAAAATATATAAAACATGAATAACATATCAGTATAAACAATTTAAACAAAATTTAAAGAATTTTTATGACTGATATTTCCAGGTGGTGCAAAACATCAGTTACATGAACACAGTCAACACCTATCATGTATTTTAAAAAAATTTAAGAATTTTTATTTATTTTTTCTTTCTATGTTAAACAAATTAAAATAAATTTTAAGGTGAAATTTGAGTAAAATTTATTTAATAAAATTTAATATAATTTAATATAATTTATTATAATTTAACATAATTTAATATAATTTAATATAATTTAGTATAATTTAATATAATTTAATTTAATTTAATTAAATTTAATCTACTTTAATTTAATTTAATAGAATTTAATAGAAATTTATTTAAAAAAATTAAAATTTTAATTCGTGTACTAAAAATATTATTACCAACTCAGATTTTAAGTTTCAATCTATAATTGTTTTTAATTTAATTCATATATATGAAATATGAAATTAGACACTCAATATAAAGAAGGATGCTTCTCTTACAACACAATTTCCTTATTATTTTCCTTGTTATTTATTTTCGATAATTATCGATAATTTTCTTATTTATAATCGAATTGGTTTCCTTTTTATTCTTAGTATGCTGCTTTAATTATAAATGATATCATCAACATTAAAATGCCGAAGGATATTTAATAAATGCAATTATTCTCTTTTATTTTTAATTTTATTTCAAAATACATCATAATCATCAGAAATTTTTTTCAATGAAATATACGATCTTTTTAAATCATTTTAAAATTATAATTATGAATGCTAGAATATAAATAATAATAATAACGAACACAAAAATATAATGAAAAATAAATTAGCATTATTACAATATTACACATTAATCAAAATAATGTGAAATACAATAATACAATAAAAAGAATATAAATAAATTAATATTTTGTAATATAATTGAAAAACGATTTAAAGATGGAAATACCATATTTGAACTTATTGCTGGATAAAGAAGGTGCATTTTTTATCTTTTTTTCAATAATCGAAAAATATTTAGGTTTTATTTAACAAAATGATATTTTATTAATCAATCGTTAATATTGAAAATCCATATCACAACTGATTGATATTTATTGTGAAGATAAAATGAAACTGGGATCTGTCATATTCGTAGTCTGAATGAGGCAATTTTTATTATTTATTCAAATCGTGATAGAGAATTGATCTATGTATTTTATGAATTATTTATTATTTCTGGTTTAAGGGTAAGAATTTAGTTTAATGTCATTTAGGAAAAAAACAATCAAGAAAAATTGGAAAACGTTGATTTATTTTGTAATTCAGTAAATTGAAATAATAAATGAATTTTTCAATTTCTTTTTTCCTAGTCTCTTTCGAATTGCAAAGAACTGAATTAAAATAATATATTTATATTAATATTATTTTATGCAAAAATAATGATCACAATTTGTGTGATTTTATTATTTTATATTACAACACTTCTAATTAATGAGGATCACTTGATTGTTCTATTGAAAGAGGTACAGTAGAGGCGGAATTAATCGGGACACCATAATTTTTGTATCATCTTATTACATTTACAAATACAATCAACATTATTTACAAAAAACAAGCATATAAATGTGTAATAATGTTTCTGATAATGTTAATAACAATTATGTTGACCTTTAGCACTCATTAAAGCTTTAAAATGTTTAGGTACATACATAAACTTTTCATAAAAATCACCAATTTCAGGATCTGTCCTCTAAACTTTGAGGACAGAAGTTATTAATTCGCTTTTGTTATAGGATTGATATTACAGACCATTTTCCTTAGAAGGAACCACATATTCTCGATGGGATTCATGACAGTCGACGATGTAGCCAAAGGTAAGAGTAATTTTATTTTTTAAGACATCATTGTGATTTTTGCAGTATGACAGGGTGCTCTATCTTGTTGATAGATCTATTGCCCATCAATATACCAATCTTTAGCTTTGTCAATTAACCGACAGTTTTTTATATTTTCGCAATACTGAACAGCATTCAATCTACCTTCTACTGTATATATGCGCCAAGCACCATACCACGAGATACAAGACCAAAACATAACTTTCAAAAGTAATTTGACTGTTTGTATTACATGTTTGATAGAAATGTTCATTTGTTGATTTTCTGATGAGATTCCTTTTATTTCTAAAATTCACTGCAAAGTACGTTAAGAATGTCTCTATTTTTAACTGGCGTTGAATATTCTTCTGTGATAAGCCAGCAGCAAACAAAGATGTCACTTCAACACGTGTTTCTATGGTAGTATCAATTTTTAAAGAAATTCAAGACTACTTGCAATAAAATTTGAAAAATGTATTTTAATTATAGATTTTTAAAAGTACAATTACTAAAATTAAACAAATTAAAAAAAATATTGAAATACCTAATAAAGAAATAATAAAATCAATTTAATCATAGTGCCCAAATTAATTTCACATCTACTGTAGATTTTTGTAAATGCAATGGTAATAAAAATAAATTGAATTTTGTTTAAAGATAAGCTAAGAATTAATGAAGACTGCATTTTCAGAGGACAAGGATTTGTGTTTGATAGGAATAACTATGTAATTCACTGAAAAGAGTTAAAAAGAGTAAGATGGGTAACAGTAACTTAGATATGTTTATGTTACTATTTTCCTGAATTGAAATATGTAGCTCAAAATTCTCTAACTCTTTACTTCGTTAATATCGTGTTCGTTTGATATAAGTTACTGCAAAACTTTATTCTTTGTTGAATCAAAATAATCCCAATAAGAACCTTTTCTATTCGCACTTAAGTGAATCAAAAAAAATCAAAGAAAACCTTATTACATTTATAACAATTTACAATAACGCAATCAATAATCATGGATATTACAATAAATGTTCAAAGTTTACGCAAAATACACTAAAAATACTAAAATATGTAACTCAAAAATATCAATCGATTATCAATTAAATCAAAAGTCGAAACGTTAATCAAATGTTTATAAACTAAAAAAAGTGTCATTTAAATAAATGTCAATTAAATGAAAGAGAAAGTTAACAAAAAAAGAACCTTTTCAACCTGAGTGATATTGAATCACCGGGTTGTCCGCTAGGCTCAGTTGGGTCACCTTTAAAACTGCCTAATTCTTTGATATCGACTATGATTATATGTGTAAAATATTGATTTATCACTGAAGACAACATGTGCTCATTTATCAAAATCTCATTACTGTTTAGATATTGCCCATTCAAATTTTCTTATTCTTTGCTTATCATTGGCCAACGGCTTGATAAATCCGGATGACCTCTTAATCCGTACTTATTAAGAATGCGGTGAAATGTGCATCTCAATACATGTTGAATGCTATCTATGTTATAAGTAAGTGTTATGTCCGTTTTTTCTTCTATTCACATGCCTCTATTTTTCATGCATTTTACATAACATTTTATCTAAAATGTGTCATATAATATTAAATATATTTAATAAACGTTTTTGACATTTTTATAAATATTATTTACTATATTTTGCAATTTACATTACTTAAACAAATTGATAAACTTAAAAATAGGTATCGAGTTATGAATTTTACATGGGTGCAAACAGAATTTTGAAACTGACTGTTTCCATAAATCCTTGGGTTCACGACGTAATGTAGTTGACATGATATCAGAAGTAAAAAGAAAATAATATAAATAAAATTCTTAATAAGGAACTATAATTCAATTACGGCTTATAAGTCATAAATTACTAATCAATAATTATTCTAAATAAATACTAAAGATTGGATCAGCAGCTCTAGAACTTTAGAATTAAATAACTGAGTTTTTAAATTTTTTTCTCTTAGTATCTTTTTATTCTTTTCTCCACTTTAAGTAGAACGGAGAACCGAAATTCTAAGGGTTCTTGAGAGTCGATACCGATAGGTGTTCTGTCCTTTTCTTTCCACTTTCTTCTCTGAATTCTGTCTTGTAACAAACAATAATCAAAATTGTGAAATATTAACAATAACTTAATTTAGTGAAAAATAGAATTTATCCTAAAATTCTTGCAATCTTGTTTATTTTGATTTCTTTTATTTTTGATATCATATCATCTTTACATCGGAGTTAGTAAATATGAATTTTGAATAAAACCAGCTTTACATTTGATTCATTGTTTGATCTTTTAACCGATTAATTGCTACACTATTTTGATATATATTATTTTGAAATTATTTGATTCAAATTCTTGTCAAACTTTTCAGTTAAATAATATAAAAGTTTACTCTTGAGATTGTGCGCAGATAAATCCTTCTGGTATAAATTTTTTATGTTAAGTTGTCCAACTTCCCATAACTCAGTTGCACAGTAAATTCTAAAAGAACTCATAATTAAGAAAAGATCATCTAAATTCGTAATAAATACATATTATACTTATGAATAAAATTCTAAAATCTGAAATGGAAGGTTTTTCAATATTTTTTATTTTAGATACTTAGATTCATTATTAAAACGGAAAAGATCCTTTCGCTGATTTCTGACATAATGAGATCAGAGACAGTAAAGAAAGATAGAAGATCGTAAAAAGACCGGGGTTACATTATTTATTAACTTGTTATTATTGTAAGAAAATACTCTAAAATGTTTAAAGTAAAGATTAAAAATAATAGAAAGTCATGATAAAACCAAATATTTAAAATTTATCTGAATCATACAGGGTGGCGCAAAAGTTAATTAATAAATTTAAAAATTCATAAAAAATAAAATTAATATTTATTTATTTTGAAATAATTGTAGATATAAAAATGGATTCCTGGAAATTAATGTCACAAAGATATACAATATCCGAACGAACGAAAATCGTGGAATTTTATTTTCAAAACAATAATTCAATAATTAGAACTCAACGTAAATATTGCAAACATTTCAATTTTAAGAAGCCACCAACAGCCTTTATGATTATGCAATTAATTAAACGTTTCCGAGGCCAGGGCTCCGTAAACGATTTGTAAAGATTGGAAAGACCGTGCCAAAATAGAAATAAAGATGTTATTAAACGAGTAAGAAAGAGTAATGAGGAGAACCCAGAAACATTAACTCAAAGACGTTCTTTGCAATTAGGTATTTCTCAAAAATCCTTAAAACGAATTCTGGTAAGGGAACTAAAACTCTTTCCATACAAAATTTAAATGGTGCAATATTTGAAGCAGGCAGACCAACAACAAAGATTAACTTATGACCGGAAATTTCAAGAAATGGCACTTGCAAATGAAAACCTTCTGCAGAATTTGATAATGAGTGGATGGATTCATTTGAATGAATTTGTCAACAAGCAAAATTATAGAATATGGGGATCTGAAAATCCAAGGACTGTTCACCAGAGAGAAAAGCGTTCGATGAAATGAAAATTTTGGTGTGGTGTTTCATATGAAAAGATCATAGGGCCATATTTCTTTGAGGATATTAATGGGAATGCTGTAACCATAAATGCTGAGCAATATCGTGATATGATAAAAACATGTTTGCTTCCTGCTATTGCTGACAATGAACTGATGTGGTTTGAACAAGATGGAGCCACCACACACACGACGAAACGTACCATAGAGCTCTTACGTGAGATTTTCTGTAATCGGATAATTTCCAGAAATTCGACATTGAACTGGCCTTCTCATTAACCAGATTTATCAGCACCAGATTATTTTCTTTGAGGATATCTGAAAGATAAAGTTTATATTAATAAGGCAAAGTCCATTCAACAATTAAAGAACAATATTCGTAACGAAATTAAAGCAATAAGCCCGGAAGTTTTAGCAGGTGACATGGAAAACTCTATAAAAAGAACCAAATTTTTTGAGGCAGAAAGTGGTGGTCATTTGAAGGAAATAATTTTCAAAATCTAGTTTAAAAAATCTCGATGAATTATTGTTTATGTATAATATTCAAAATAAATAATTGTCTGGAATATTTAATTTTTACTATTATTTAAAATCATTAGGTTACTTTTGAGCCACCCTGTATAAATTCAATATTTACACTATATTTTATTTTAAAATTTAACAAAAGCAAATGATTTATTTTTATGCTTTAAAATTTTAATAAACCATATAAACAATGTTAAGTAAACTTATATTTCATATTTTTCTTATTTCTTATTATTAATGGTGAATAAAATAAAAAATTAACAAAACTCACAATTGAAAATAATGATAGAAAATTCTGGATTTATAAACTGTTAGTTGAAAAAGTAATCGGAGATACCGGGATTCGAACTCGGAACCCTTCACATGCGTATGGACTGCTCTGATCGCTGAGCTTGACTTGGATTTCCGAGGAGTAGTAGCTAATTTTTTCCTTTTATTCAAAAATTATACTTCATTACCTTTTAATACTAAGAATAAATCACATTCATTTTATTCTCATCATTTGATTAAACAATGAATTCTAATTAAGATTATTCAGTGGACTTAATAGAACAAATTCAGGTATTGTACTTCTGCATTCTGTTAGCAGACTTCAGTAAATCGGCTTTTTTCCAATGAGATAATGTTTAGATATTAATTATTAAAATAAGAAAAAGCAGAATAACTTTATTACCAATAAGTATAAAATGGATTAGTATTAATTAACGTGAATAAAAAATATTTTAAAAAAGAAGATACAGAAGTACTTTTTTTTTCACTATTATTTAAATAATTTATCCTAAATTTTTATAAATGCAATATTTTCTGGATAATTTTTAAAATAAATTTTATAATATTTTTTGGATAATTTTTAAAATAAATCTTATAATATTTTTTGACAAATTATTATTATATTGATATTTATAATAATTATATTATAATGAAAATTATGAAATTATTATTAATCAATGATATTTAACAAACTTCGCTTATTTAAAATACTTATTTAAATTTAAAATGTTTTATAATTTAATATTTAAAAATAATAATAATTATTAATTATTATTGATTAATAAAACATATTCATTCTTCTTCTTATTATTATTATTATTCTTATTATTATACCCACTAATCTATTAAATAATTAATCTATTATTATTTAATGTATATAGAGACTCATGGGTTATATGGAGCGAAGGGTTTCCACAATAATCGAAGCTGCTGGAGGATATACTCAATATTAACCATATTTTGTTTTTCTGTATTTCATGTTCTTTGTACATATATGAATATAGCTGAAATTATATCTCTAAAATTAAATTAAATATTGAATATTTTTTACTGGATAATTCAGTGTAACAGATTGTATTTATATACACACTAAATGCAAAAAAAATGATATATAAAGTATAAATATATATTTTGAAAGATTATTTTATGCTCCATTTACATGATGTGGATAAAATGTTTTTAGACCCATATAAAACTATATTTAAGAATTTCATGAAATTTTAAAAATAAATAAATTAATATATATATAGGGAATTATTATAATATTTGTTTTAAGTGGTAAGTTTTTGTTGACTTTTTTTGAAAAAAATGTATCATGAAATGGAATTCCAAAGTGTCACACGGTTTTTGCTGTTGAAGAAGACAGAAAAGACGGAAGTTATTTCTCAACTGAAAGAAGCATTTGGAAATGAAGCACCATGTAAGGCGACTGTATACAGTTGGTTCACAGAATTTTCTTGTGGCAGGAACAATGTGTTTGACGAAGAAAAAAGTGGACGACTTACAGAAATTGGGATACAAAAATTAGAAAAATTGAAGATGATCGCCAAAAAGAGAGGCGATTTACCCAGAGAGAGCTTTTCAGTGACAAACATAATTTTTCTGCCGCCCTGAATTGCAAACAAACATGTTCCTCGTCAGTAAATGTGCAGTAGAAATATGAAAATATTGATACACATATATAACAACAAAA
This sequence comes from Bipalium vagum, assembly GCA_037834085.1. Taxonomy (NCBI): domain Eukaryota; kingdom Metazoa; phylum Platyhelminthes; order Tricladida; family Geoplanidae; genus Bipalium; species Bipalium vagum. Next base: position 11,722 of record JBBMKC010203502.1, read on the forward strand.
ACTATCCTCATTGACAGTAGTACGAAATATCTGCAGCACCAGAAATAGAGTTCATAGTCATCAATGAAGACATCGAAGACCACACTATCTTAGCTGAAAATTTCAAAAACATTTCAACCAATCCAAACAGTTTAAAAGATTTTTCATGAAATAATTATTTTTTTTAATTCTTAATATCTTTATAAACATATAATCTGATATTAATAATGATTCGGAAGGAGAACACATTTATTGAATGACTTTCTACCATGATATAAAATTATAATTTATATAATAATTATTATTAATTAAACATTATTTTTAAATTACTTGTGCATTTTAAATATCAGTCCATTATGAATATGAAATGATCAAAATCCTTTAAATAAAAAACATAAGTTTAAGTTTTTGCTGAAGTAATAGTAATGAGTGAAAATGATCTCAAATACAGTTCTGAATAATTTAAAAAAGTAATATGAAGAATGTCTTGGGAAATAAACCACGTAGAAACCGTTTTAGACCTGTTAATTATTAATTTTGTAGAAATCTTCTGAAAACATTCATTCTGTACATTGTTGATAATAATAAAAGAGCTTAAAGCAAAGAACTGGTGATGAAAAAAAAATCTTAACAATGAATTACATATTACAGATAAATAAATGTTTTTGTTTAAATAAATAATATTTTTAAAGTATATATACACTATAGACTAAAATATATATTAAAAAAATTATGTCAAAGCAAGAGATCGACAGATAGCACGTGTACATCTACTATTTAGAGAATGGAGCTGAAGGTAAAATGACCAGAGACGATAAAACAATATACTATATAGAATAATTCAACGTGTTGAAAATGAAACTGAGCATGAAAGAATTTAGGAAAGCGGCTGAATTGCTTAAGTAATGACCAAAGAAAATATCAGTGATCCTCAATCAACTATTGTCCCCAAGGAAAACGTTTAGCAACGATATGCTGTCAGGAAAACATAACTGTGAATAATGATATTGTAGATTTGCAAAATTCTAAAAAGTGTGTAATGAAGAAAAAACAAGATGCAGTTACCAATGAAATCTGAGTATCAATAGTTACTTGCTCACAGATTATGTTGTTGATTATGGGGGAAATCCTAAACTATGTTGATCATCCTTTTTTCACTTTGCATATTTGTAATATAAAAGAAATAATATATTATTCAAGTGATTTATCTGCAACTCCTGTTAATGTCATATACAACCCAGTTACGAAATATTAATCAATATAACTGATTTTCAACAAGGGTTTACTAAGCCGTTGTTCATAAAAAGACCATGCATTTAATAAGAAAACCATTTTTTTAAAGAAAACCATTCCTTTCATCAGAGAATATCATTATAATGGTCAATATCTTTTTGGACAGATTTGACAAACAAATTATGGAAAATATATACTTTGAAAGAAAAAAATCATCAATTTTGTAGAGAAGTGTGATAACCTTTAAAATTTTCCAGAATTTCATCCAATTGAAGACTTTGTTAGTACATGAAAGCATAGGTATACAAGAATAGTTGACAAGCCACCATTGTAAACAATTGAGTAGAAGGATTGAATAATGTTATAGAAAGGTAGATTTCAATATTGAAAAAATCATATCAAATGGCGTTCAAAGCCAGATTGAAATTGCAAAGAGATACACCGAGATTGAAAAGAACTTTTTGTAAAATAAATAAACCTTATTGAGCTTCTTTTATTTGATTCCTTAAAAAGGTTTATTCAATATAACAAGGAAGTTGTAGCTTTTTAAAAGTTTTTCTCATATTTTGCTTTACTACATAGCAAAACCATTGACAATAGTATGAAGGTGTAATTAAATAATAAAATTATTTTTAAATCTTAGTATTACTGTTTCATACGTTACAGAATTGAAAATGAAATATTATTAAGAAATAATCATTAAAGTTTTTGTAACATTTCATAGAAAGATTAATTATTTTGATACTTCAAGTTTAATTTTTGTAACTTTTAAACAATTATTTGTATCTCTTTATTATTATTATTATTATTATTATTATTATTATTATTATTATTATTATTATTATTATTATTATTATTATTA
>JBBMKC010203513.1:0-13793 GCA_037834085.1 Bipalium vagum
AATAATAATAATAATAATAATAATAATAATAATAATAATAATAATAATAATAATAATAATAATAATAATGAAAAACATTATTTAATAATTTCATAGTAAATGCAACACACACATTTGCTTTCAATTACGATCTTATCATTTACTTAGTTCTTCGAAATAGCCTGTACAATATGTGAAAATCTTTACTGAGTGCTTTTGTTTCAATATGATTATAAAATAATTATCAGGAATGTCAATATAATTTTTATTTTCTCTACTATTAGCACAATTGCTTTGAATAAAATTTTATTAATCGAAATGAAAAAAGAACAACAATATATAAAAATCTTGAATTTAGAAAATTAATAACAGAGATAAGAAAAGATTAAGGAAAAAATTATCCAACTCGAATATTAAAGAATTATTAAATCTAGATTATATAGATATCGTCTACTGCTACAAGGAGTGAAAATTTAGAAATTATAAAGAAAATTGAAATAAAAGATAAACGAACAGATTAAAACGATGAAGAGTATCAATGAAAATAAAAAATGATGAAATAAATATGGAACTATGAAAATATTCATCAAATTATAAAAGTCACTTAGAATCAAAAGATTGTAGAATTAAGTAGAATTGGAATTGGAATCTTTGTATCATCACTAAGAAAATTAAATAGTTAAACTGAAAAAATTGAAGCTATTTAATGTAAAGAGTCAGAGAACAAATAATTAGAACAAGGTCTGAAAATCAAAATGACAAGAATAAATAGAAACAATTTTACAACTCGTTTATTAATCAATTTTTATTACGAATATTTCGACTAAAAGTATTGTAATAATATTATCAAAACTATTAATAATAAAATATTTTTAAAAAACCTAATTTATAGTACAGTGTTCGAGATAAATCGGAAAATCTACTAAACATCGTATTTTTATAAAATCCATATAACCTTCATTTTTTTAACTAAGCAAAATTATCGGTATTAATAGCTATATGGAAATAAAATTTATAATTTTAGATATCTTCAGAAAATGATAGAAGAGTAGCACTGCTAAAATCACTTCGCTCGTGGACAAGTCAAAATAAATTATTGATTGGTTATATATTATGTCTCAAAAAGGAATCCAAATTTCACAGGTTGATGCTAATTACTACAATAATATGACTGACCTAGAAAAGGAAATTAATGTGACCAAGTTAAAAATAAGTTTAGCAATAAGACAGGCCATATATTACAAATCTTATGTCTTCTACGAAGGGATCTCTAAAAAAATTTAAACCGTAAATTTAAGACATGTGTTTTACTTATGACATGATAATCCAGAGTTTTAAAAATTCAATCAGTAAGATTTTCGCTGGATCTGTCACCATGGTTCTGATAGTCATATATAATCATAGTTTTCATCATGGTTTTAGCTGTCATATCTAATGAAGTTGAATTGAATCTTTACTTTTCGAGAAAGGTCTTACAATAAACGCAAAGAGATATATCAGCGTGTCGGAGACGGTTGTGAAACTGAAGATCGAGAAGGAAGCTGGTGTATATATTCCAACAGTGTTGCCGCTCATAAAGCAAGGAATTCTCAGACATGAATTTTTGAAAATGTAACCTATCATTGGTCATACGACTTATGGCCTCCTTCAAGTTCTGATTGCAATTATATCGATTAATATGTATGAGGTGTTATTGTTGCACAGGTCAAAATAAAATCTCAAAGAACGATTAAGTCAAGAAGATAATGAAATATTTGAATCGTTAATGGTAAAACAAGAATGTAGCAGGTTTTGTCCAGGATAAGAGCGTTGTTGAAACTAATGGAGATCAAATCGAGTAAAATTATTGTGCAGACTTTCATGTTGTTGTATACTAATTTTCATTTAAATATACCTAATAGATCGTTCTATTAACATTTTTATATTATAAAATAATTCTCGTTGTACCTCGAACAACCAATATCTTAGAATATTATAAATAGTTCTTTATTCTTAATTTGATTTTATTAAAAATTTCAGAATTGTAATTAGATAACTGATTTTTATTTTATAATTTATAATTCATAATAATATCCTATTAAATATAAGCAATAGTCCTTTATTTTAATTTTCATAAAATAATTACATGTTTAATAATACAGAATATTTAGTAAAAGTTAGTTCCATTGTTTCATTATTAAAATTAATGAATATTCTGAATTGTGAAAACTGAAAGTAATAAATATAAAAAATATATATTATTTATTAATTATAAACAATACTGGTGTTAATAAGGATAAATAAAATTAATTAGTTGAATTATATTATATTTTTAAGTGAAATTATTTCAAGAAAAGTAAATATTAAATCAGCTAAATGAAAATTTTAGCCGTCTAAAAATTCTATTTCTAAGAATATCTATTTTCAGTATTATTATTTATTTTTACCACTCAATTTTGTGTGCCAATTATTATGATTTTCATTTTATTTATATTTATAATGTTAATGTTTTGTCAATCATAATAAACAAACAAATACTTGAAAGAAAAAGTCGGAATTTTCGAAAGGCACTAGACACGAGATGAAAATTTTCTCAAAAATAAATTAATGAAAAATTATCTCAAATTCTCAATGTTGTGTTTATTATTTTTGTTGTAAAAGACAAAAATGGTGATGAGGCATCTCTGATGATATAGACTAGTGATACTTGCCTTAATAACAAAAAATCAATATTAAAATTTTCTCTAAAAAATTTTAACTCTCCAAAGAACATTTTTCATGCTCAAAAATATACATTATATATCGTACTATCCGTTATTTATTATTTTACTATTTTACAATATGAATGAAGTTCAAAATACCAATGGGCATTGTTTTCCCATGGACCTGACTAAAGTTTAACTGGGAATTGGAAATTAATTTTTAAGGATCAAAGTTTATTCTAGCAAACAGTTTTTGTTCTTAAGTTTCATTCTTTAGTATTAAATAAAATATTCTCAAAAATAAGAAAGTAGATGGCTTGACATATTTTTAAAAAAGGAAAATAGGTAATTGAAAAAATACTTAAGTAAAAGTAAATAATTAAAAAAGATTAATAAAAGATATTGCTAAAAGATATAAAGATGCTGCTATTTCAAAAACTGGCTCACATGTATTTAAAAAATTTTATTGTGTGTTGGTAAATAAAACGGACTTTAATATAAAACACGATAATTTCAGAAGTATTTGTCTATGATCAGCTTCGTAAAGTTGAAGAACTCACAAAGTGTGTGTACCATCGATCGGAAAAAGTTTTGTAGAAAGGTCTGCTTAGAAAAACCTTTTAAATATGTTTAGCTATTTTTGAATGTCATATCGTGTTTTCATGATGCAAATTTACTTTACTGAATGATTAAATAACTTAATATTTTTTGCCATAGCAATTAACATTAACAGATTCACAAAATTTTATAATCTTATTAAGTAGCAAATCATGGGATCCTAACAAAAACGAAATGTTGTTTTCTTTCTTACGTTTGCCTTGTAGTCCGTTTTATTTGGCTTTCGTTCAGTTGATATGGTACTCCATAACTTTTCATATAAAATTTTAATAATAGCTTTTAAACAACCAGAAATTAATTAATTACACAAGTTTATGACAATTTAGTTTTAAATTTGATAACATCGAAATTTAATAAAACTGATATCTTTTCGGTCTTCAAAGCTCCAAAATATCATTTATCTTTCACACCAAAATAGATATTGAGTCGAATATTTAGAGGCCACAATGTGGCAATTGGCCTGGAAAAATATACGGGTAATTTTCTGCAGCATTCTCTTCAAAATAAAAGAATAAACATTTCCACAAACTCTATTAAAACGGTAGATACAATAATGTTCATTTGACACTTGCTTCATCCAAGGCACAACTATATCTTTCAAAACCTCCAAGCATCAGTGTTGAACCGCAAACCTCTTGGAAAAACGTAGGGATGGCACAATATCACTTTCATTGCTTATTTCTTTTTTGACTACTTGGTCTTGTCAAGAATTGAGCATACATTAGCGTATATGTAAATACATAAACAAATCCACATTATTAACTGGTACATCGAATGTATGAGGAAAAGTGGAAATAAGAATAGCTTAGTGGCTATAATTGAATTTCGGTTTGTTGAATACTTAAATCAGATTTCGATAAGGAAAGTTAACTTATTCTACATATGTGATCGATTTTAAATAGTTCTTCTGCTCCTTCAAAAATCTAGATAGACCATGAAAATTTAAATTCATCGAATTACGATTTCTTATCGTAAACCTTCTATTGCAGTTGTTTAAAAAATATCCTAATTTTGTTTTATTCCTGATCAGACCACGATATCTTGACATGATCAAAACATGCAGTTAGACTTACTTTTCTTTATAAAAGTAAAATGGAAAATGACAGATTTTAGGTTAGAAAACATTTATATTTTACAGTTAAATTGACTGAAGAATGATTGCACTGTTTTATTTTCACTAATAAAGCTGTCAAACAACTCTATTTTCATTCAAATTTGTAAAGGCATAAAAACACCTAAGGTTTTTCTTTGTTAAGAATTAAATAAATAATAGATAAATAAAATATTATTTATAAATTGCAATGTTTTGAAAGTGACAAATGAAATGATTATAAAAAAAACATAAATTATTGAATATATTGCATAACGAAAACAATAAATCAAATAGATATGATTGGTTTTAAAATAAACAAATAAAAATCAATAACTTTAATCAATATTGATTTTCTTGAAAGTGGAAAAAAATAAGCTGAATAAAACAATTCTCTAACAATGAAAATAATTTGTTAGAGAATTATTCCTCATGGCTGCTAAATCTGAATTTATAGACGATCGAAATGTTGATAGAATGATTGCACAATTCAATAATTTTTAATAATTTGTCATTGTATAATATTTTATAAAACTAAAATCAGGTAAATATACGACGAAACCAAAAAATGAGACAAAATATCACTCAAAATAATTATATCACGGTATATTTTTCTTTATTTTTTTTCTAAAATATTGATTTCAGAATACTCAATAATTGGAAGATAGTATCGTTAGCCGAGACTTTCAAAATCGGAACAACCAACATTTCCTTTTTAAACAATATAAATATTCATGTTAAACATTCGTCGGTGAACTTGAAGCATAGTAACAATGGCATGACAATTAATTTGTGTTCCTGTCTGCATTAATTAAATTACTGAAAATTCTTGTTGGTGCGATCTGTGACTAAGCGAGATTTCAGACAAGGAACGAGAAAGACACGGAGTGAAACAAGTGAACTTCAAATAAATGCTATAAGCAACGAAATACAACATGATCATTTGACAGATATATTACCACAAATAAAGGTTCAAAAACGATATACGTTGATTTTAATATATTCACTGAGCTATGGTGACGTTCTGTTTATTTTATAATGAATATTTTCATTTCGTTGTCGAATCAGTAAAAATATAACAAACAGATATATTAATGTATTGGATATTTTCTTAACAAAATTCAATTGTAACCACTTAATAATGATGAGGAATAAAAATTAAATTATTTATTTATTATTTTAAAATTATTGTTATTTTTAATAATTAGTTGTTATTAATAATATTATTTTTATTAGTATTAATATTAGGTTATTGCATATAAAATATAAATTTGAAAAGAAAAACTAATTAAATATTTTATTATGCAAAAAAGCTCTATCATAATAAATTTCTGTCAAAGTTTAAGAATTGAAAAAATACAGTTTTAAAATCTTGAGTTTTGAAAGGAGAAATTTTTGGTGACATTTTTAATTTCTTTCTTTTAATTAAAAATTTATTTTTAATTTTTTACAATAAACTTAAAAAATGAACTTGCTGCACCGATATATTGAGTGTGGTGGACGACGTCAAGGAATTTCATTGTTTTCATAAATATCTGAGTAGTTTTTACTGAAATATGAAGTCTTGTAGTACCTGTTTTTCAATCAGATCAAGATCATACTTAACACATTCCAAAAAGATAGCACGAAGTTGTGAAAATCCAGAAAAAAAATCCAAATCAAATACTATTGTTATTTTAGATGAACTTTCTTATTTGAAATCTTTAAAACATCACTATTCAAAAGGTTCTACCTTTTTTTCTTTATTTTTGCCTATCGAAATGTTGCAAGCCTTTGTTCTTTTACAAGTTGTATGTATTTTATTTTATCTCATAATTTATATCTCAATTTGTTTTCATATTTAAAGTCACTACTATAGAATTATTTTCAACAAAATTCTCATAGCCAATTATATATTTTTACATTTATTTATAACTAAGTTTAACCAATGTTGTAAATTGTAAATCAAAATTGTAAACATTGATATAATTTAAAAATGTTAAAAGTGACTTCAATACATTTATTAATTATTTTAAGTTGAACATTGTTTTTCGATAAAAGCCAAATCAAAAATGAATTTTAAAAAAATATTTTATGATTTGAACCGTAAAGACGAAAAGTACATCGTAGAGAATTTAGATCATCATGACGATTGAAAAATCAGCAAGTCATTTCTGATTAGAAAAATAAAGACAGAACTCAGTATAAAAACAAACAGTTTAATGTAAAAATCAATTGATCATTGGTGTTTCTTCAGATTAATTAATGATAATTTATTAAAATGATTTTCATTAAAAAAAATACTATTTTATATAATTAAAATATTATTTTATTTATAAAATTATATTCTTATAAAATTTAAATATCATTGCCTACAAATTTGAATGTATTAATTTGAAAATTAGTTCTAAAATACTACTGGTAAGTAAACAAATTTTCCTAAGAGATCTGGTTGAAATTGATACTCCTATCATATTCAATGAGGAATAATACCATAAAAATCAATAAAAAAACGTAATAGTTACTTTGAAATTTCTCTTGTTCTGCAAAGCACTACTATTGTAAGAATCCGTTAGAGAAGCATCATTGTCACCAGAAACATGTTGCTTTTGAGACAGTCGTGATTTCGGTGATGAGTCATCCGAATAAAATTTTTCATCGCCTCGACTTAAATCACCTTCCGACAGACAACGATCATTTTTTTGCGGAATGCTGAAGGCATAATAAGAGAATCGATAAGAGAAAAAATAATTATTAGACTAATTTATAATCCAATGTTACAAATAAAATTTTAAAGTATTTGTGACATTTCCTATTTTACAATCGGTAATCAAGAAACAAAAAATATATAATGGTTATGTTAACATTTTAAAACCTGAATCAAGAATTTGAATTTATAGGAGATCAGAAAATGAAAAATATTATTATTTTATTTAAGGATTTTCCTTTTGTAGAAAGGTTGAAATTTCTCTTAATTAGATGACTTCTAAATTATTGTTGATATTTTTTACCTTATTAATCAGTTAAATGATAATCAATTCAGATAGGTTAAATATTTGGGATATTGAATTAAGTTTGAGTAAAAAATTGTGTGTATATAAAGAAAAGAGAAATCGTGGAAATCAAAAAATATCATAAAATAAAAATTAAGAAATAATTCATAAAAAACAGAATAACATATGCTATTAAATTTAAAATTGTTTCGGATATGTCAAATCTAAAAAAATTTAAGTGACAGTTGAATATAAAACAAAAAATCAAGCACTTTAATATTATTTAGGTCTATAATACTTAAAGCCAAAGACATTTTATACGAAAAATTCAACATATTTTACGATACTTGACGAAACCATTCCGTATGATTCTAAGATATTGAAGAAAATTTCAACTCTTCAACGTCTCAAACATGTTAATAAAAGTAATTTAATTTAAAAATCTTACTATGAAATTATAAAATATTGATTTGATTATTATTTTTTCTTTCCAATTCTAAACGAAATGTTAACTATTTTGAAATAGACAGAACTGAACAGAGTAATAACCAAATGAGAAAAAGTTTAAGTGTAGATATTTATGCGAATTATGTGTGAACCATTTTGAAATAAGTTTTGAAAAAATTTTTGCAGTCTAAAACAAGTGACTTAAAATATAACTAAATATTGATGAGTAATATTTTTTCAAATTTTAACTGTTTCACTTTCAGAGTATTAGGATTGGGAATTATTTAGAAAAATAATTATTCCTTCATTAATTTCAACAAACATGTCCTCATCAATTTTCAAAATCCACAATATAGAAAGAAACAATTTTCATTCCTTCAAAAGTGATATCGACTGAGTCAATTTAAAATAGAAAAAAATTTAAAGTGTGCAGTTCGATAATTTGGCAGAAATTTTTATCAAATTTCTATGATGAGTCAGAGATGAGTCCGGTGACATTACATAAAAGTATGAATTATTTCCTTGATTCATTGACTGAGTGGTCACAGTAAAATTTCATGGAAGAAATAATGGTTAAATATGTAAATGGTTCATAATAACATGACAAAGAAATATTAATAAATTAATATTTTATTGAGTTTGTTCTGTATAAGTATTTCGTTCAACATTTGCGAATTATCAATGAGAAAAATTTCAAAAATATTATAATTAAAATAAATAAGACTGGAATTTATAAAATTTCAAAGTTTTGTTATCCAGTTCCTATTCCTTCTGAATGTTACATTACACAAAAATTGTACAAAAAAAAACAATTTTATTTGATGTGTAGAAAAATACATTTTTTTAATTCAAAGTAATAAAATTATTCAATATACTTTGACCAAATAAAAAATAATAATATAAAAATGTAGATTAATAAATATAAAATTTAAATATTACTTTTAAATAGTGATAATTAATTCAAAGTAATCTATAATATAAAAATATAATACTATAATTTATTATTATTTTTATTATTATTTATCGTTTATTATTATTATTATTATTATTATTATTATTATTATTTATTACTTTTATGTAGAATGATTAATATTAAGTATTAATAATAATTTGATATTATTTAGAAAAGTTATACTAAGCGTTTGTTGAAGTCGAATTAATTAAAAGTTGTACCAATTAAATAAATTATTCAAAGGCAAATAATCAATTTTCGGAATGGGGAAAAATATTTCCAAACGGTTTTAGAATATTGGATCATGAAAGAAAAGAAATGATAATTTATGATATCTCTCATTAAATTTTAATTTCAGATATTAATAGAAAACAATGAAAAATAAATAAAAATATCCATATTTTTAATATCCATAATATTAACAAAAAACCGAATTCGGATGAACAGAATTTAAGGTAAAACAATAGGAAAATTTTGGATTTTCCAAATACTAAGAAATGCTTATAGCAGAGTATTGGTTATGCGTTTAATATTCCAATCAATAAAACTGTTTAATTTTATAAATAAATGGGTGCAAATCGATGGGGAACTCATATTTTAATAAACTTTTAAATATCCAAAAAATATTCACACTTCAAAACTGAAAAACAATGGATAATAAAGAAATATTAAATATATAAAGAAAAATATTTATAATGAGAAGGTGCTAAAATAAAGGAGAACGATAATATCAAATTTTTTGCCTTTGATAAGGCTCGAAGATCGTTTGGAAAAGTTAAAAGTAATATGACTAATCTGAACTTTAAATGTCATTCATGATGAAAACATTGAAAAAGACAAAGATAATGGGAGACTAAAAAAGAAAACCAGTAGGATGTTTGAGGAAGTTCAAAAGTTTTACAAATAAAGCGGATAGAAGGATGAAAAATGATAAAACCACTGGATATTATGATACGAAATGAACTAGCATGATTTGTCAATTGAGAAAAAACTTCAAAAATAGAAAATTGGACTCCCTTGATATTACATTTATTTGTTATCACGCTTCGAATTAAATTTAGAAGTTGTTAGACCTTATTGATCAATCATACTTGAGTTGGGAACCATTTTATTTTAGAATTAAATTAATCAAACATATTATCACTTTTACAGAGTTTAGTAAAATGTGATTACCTGAGTAAGCCCCTGAACTTTTTCCTTTTACTGGAGACTTCTTCTTTCATTTCTAGATCATCGTGTGACTTTGAAGTAACAGGCAAATCATCAATAGATGGAGAGCAATATTCGCCAACGTTTTTTGGTTCTACATTTTGTAATTTAGACTTGAAAAAGGCTTTAGAGATCCTATGACTTATTCTTGACAAAAAGTTTGCTTTCTTTTCTTGATTGATTTATTAAAATTAATGTTATCATAATATATAGTTAAATAATTATACTTTTTGGGGATTTTTGATCAATTTTTGTTTGATCCATTAAATTTTAAATTACTAAAACAATTTAATGATCATTATTATCAGTGATAAAAACTAAAATCTTCTAAAATATAATCGTCTCAGTAAAATAATTAAGAAAAATTAAGAATAAAAAGTTTTATCAAAATAAAATTTAATTGTTTCTTTTTAAACATAACTTTTTGATAAATACAAACGAAAGTTGAGGTCATTTATTAATATAATAAGCTCTTATATGAAAAAATGTTTTGTTAATTACAAAATTAAATTTTTTAAATCTTATGAAAGTCATTCATATTTAATTATTGTTCAATTTTATAAAAATAAATTTTTGAAAAAATCTTATAAATTACAACAAAGAAAAATTTAGAATGAATTATTCCAATTTCTTTAAATTTTCTGAGGTGCTATAGAGATTAATTAAAATGTTTTGATTTATCTAAGAACTTTTATATATAAAAATAACAGTAAATAAATAGAAAATGCAATCTCTGAATTTCTGGAGCTATGAAAGTACAATAATATTTAACCTTAAAACTAAAATTAACCAAAAACAAAATAAATCGTTGGTCTGTTTAACAAATCTTCCAATGCAAAAATAAATAAAACAGTTTAACAAAATTTCTTGAATGTCTTCTCTTTCTTCGATGAATTTCTAAACGAAATCCTCGCCTTATAAAGCAGTAGAGACCGGCTTGTAACCGTCAATCTCTATCTTTCACAGGCTATTTCCTCTAATTGCCTAATAATTCAAAAATTAATTTTCAATTGTCTAGGGTCTAGACGACGAGAATTGATACATTATTATTACTATTACTTTTTAATTGTTATCTCGACGAAGAGATAAATTATTTTAATAATTATCAAGTTATTAATAATGATGATGATTTTGATAATGATTGCTTACCTTTATTATTTTCATCTGTTTTACTATCAGCTTCGCTTTTAGAAACAGAATCCACTTTTTTACATCTATTCATGTGTATTAATTCAGAATCTTTATTGGGCTTTTGCGGATTTCTTAATAGAAAATTATTGTCGAAAATCTTTTCGATGACGTACTGTCCTTTGAAAGTTCGCGTTAATTTTGGAGTTTGATTTTTTTTATTACCGGATTTTTTACCATTACTCTATCACCAATAGTTCTTAGATTTTTTATCATATGACTCTTTCATTATTTCTTCATTGTATTTTATGCTTAAGCCTGCTCTCTTCCAAGCTTCTTACATTCGTACCTTCATTATCGTGGCATAATCTGGTTCTTCTATATATTGACTAATTGGACTTTGAAATATGAGATCTATTGGCATATTTATATGGTGTAGATACATGAGGTAGAACGGAGTATATCCCGTTCCCAAATGCACTGGATTTCGGTAAACAAACAAACATGAAGCGATGTGTACATCCCAATCATTTTGTTGCTTATTAATATAAGAATATAACATACTGGCTAAGGTATAATTGAACCTTTATACTAGGCCATCGGCTTGAGTATGATAGGGTGTGGTATTTAATTTCAAAATGCCAAAGTAATTATTAATTGCCATTAAAAGTTCGCTCATGAATTCTCGTCCTCGATCTGTGAGTAACTTTCTCGGTACTCCATATTGAAAAACGATTTACTCAACAAAAATCTTTGAAATTGTTTCGGCTTTATGATTTGGTATAGGAAACGCTTCGGGCCATTTTGTTAAGTAATCGCTCATTACTAAAATATAAATGTTACCTGATGTGGTTTGAGGTAATGGGCCAACGATGTCCATAGCGATCATTTTCATGGGAACTGGGGGTACTGGCATGGGTTTTAATGGAGCTTTCATTTTTGACCAGTGTTTCTTCTGGTTTGACATATTTTAAAAGTAGTGCACAATATTTTAATATCCTCATTCATATTGGACCAGTAATATTTTTGAGAGATTCTGGATTTTGTTTTTCGATGAGACAAGTGACCTCCAAGTGTACCGTAGTGATATTGTAACAAAACAGATTCTTGAAGAATTTGGGGAATGAATATAACTGAATTTAAATTATTTTTTACTTTAAATAAATCATTTTCCCAATGAAAATTTTGTAATTGTAGAGCATGCTGTGTTTTTTAAATAATGATCAATTTCTTAAATTTCAGCATATTGTTTGACTATTTCTTTGAGGTCTTGGATTGAATTTAACTGCTTGATATGATCAATAAGACATATTTCTGGTATACGGGATAATGCATCTCCGTTAGCGTTGGCTTTGCCCTTTCGATACATAATTTTGTAATTATACTCTTGGAGCTTTAGTGACCATCGTATTAGACGAGATGATGTGTCTTTATGTTTCTCTAAATAGGCTAAGGGATTGTGATCGGTATAAACTACAAATTCTCGACCCCATAAATGAGTTCGGAATTTGGAAACTCCAAAAAAATAGCTAAGCATTCAAGCCCAATAGTAGCATAATGTTTCTCATGGGTTTTAAGCTTCCGCTGGCATATGTAATTGCGTAGTTTTTTCCATTATTATCCTTTGGACCCAGTACGGCTCCAATAGCTGTGCCGCTAGCATCACACATCAATTCAAATTGCTTTTTTGGATCGGGATATCTTAGTACTGGTGAAGACGTAAGGTGTATTTTGAGTTCATCAAAAGATTCTTGATGCTCAGTTGTCCATTTAAATTGTTCTTCTTTTTAAAGCAATTTATTAAGTGGCGTTGCGATTTTTGCAAAATCTCTAACAAATCTTCGGTAATAATTAGCTAAACCAAGGAATATTTGAATTTGTTTTGGAGTTTTTGGAGCGACTGTATTTTTTATTTTACAAATGATTTCCGGGCGAGGTTCAATACCTTTAGCAGAGATTATATGACCAATATATTTCACTTTGTCTTGTGCCCATTCACATTTTGTGGGTTTGATTTTAAATCCTGCTACTTTAATACGCTTTAAAACCTCTTCCATATCAGACATATGAGTTTCAAAATCGGGTGAGAAAACAATTATATCGTCTATGTATACCATCGCATGAGATATATCCATCAACATAAGATTCATTGCTCTTTGAAACGTGTCTGGTGCTCCTGTAAGACCGAAAGACATTTTATTAAATTCATATAATCCATTTTCGGTAATGAAAGCTGTTGCTTCTCTTGAATTTTCTGCTACTTCAATGTTCATGTAACCTGATTGGAGGTCTATTGTGGTGAACACCTTTGAAGTACCAAATTTGTGAAACATGTCTTCTATCAGAGGTAACGGATAATTATCTTTGACTGTTACCTCGCTTAACTTGCGATAATCTATGCACACTCTCCATTCTCCTTCCTTCTTTTGACTACGATCATAGGAGAAGACCAAAGCGAAGAGCTGGGACTAATTATACCCGTCTCCAACCAATGTGGTATTTGCTTATCGGCTTCTGTTTTGAGATTATGACGCGTTCTGTATGCACCTTGTTTGATGGGTTGGGGATTAGTCAATCGTATTTCGTGTTTCAAATATTTAAAGTACCAACATCAAATTCGTGTTTGGCGAATGCATCACAATATATTCGTAAAAGTTGAGTGAACCGTTTTTGCTGTCCATAAGTCAACGTTGGCGTCGTGACTTGAACAGGCTCAT
>JBBMKC010203524.1:0-13792 GCA_037834085.1 Bipalium vagum
TAGCAAATCTCATTATGTCTGACGAGTGTACATTTTATGTGGATGGTACGGTCAATCGACATAATTGTCGCATATGGTGAAATGAGAAGCCGCCCGTGATTCTGAACAAAAATCAAAGCTCAGTGAAAATAACAGTTTGGGCTGGTATGTCACAAAATGGTATAATTGGCCCGTTCTTCTTTCTGGAAACTGTCACTGGAACCAATTAAAAAACAATGCTGGAAGATCTTTTGGTGCCGTACTTGAAGAGCCATCGCAAATTACACTCTTTATACTTTCAACAAGATGGTGCAGCACCGAACTTTGCGCTCTGCTTACGAGATTTCTTAAATCAACACTTTCCTCAAAGATGGATTGGTCGTGGTTCCACAAGTAACTTGGCCAGCAAGATCTCCCGATTTAACTCCACAAGACTTTTTTCTATGGGGTTACTTAAAGAATAATGTCTACATGCACAAGCCAAGGAATCTAAAACAATTGGAAACAATAATTCGACAGGAATTTTCAAAAATACCAATTCATATGTGTCAAAATGCTATGTCTGCTTTTATTGAGCGTCTTGTAAAATGTATACAGCTTGACGGCAACCAAGTTGAATAAAATAAAAATTTGATTAGTCTACTTGTTCTTGATCAAAAATATGTCATGATATTATTCTCAAAATTATGAAATTTTTATCATTTATATTACCACTGACTTTTGGGACACCCTGTATAACAATATAATATATGCTTATCTCACTATTGGAAAAAGGTAAATTCATCTATACCGTGTCATAAAACTGCAGGATCAGTTTTATACCTGGGATAACCATGAAGGCATAGACAGCACCAAATTGTAACTATATAGGGTAGTTTTACTTTAGTTTTACTGTAATTTTAGATTAATATACAAATGTGTTATATTATATATCAGAAATTCAGTCCCATAGTAACAATACAAATTATATAAATGAACATTTCCTAACTTGAAAATGAGTTTAAAAAATAAATATGAAAATTAACAATTAAAATTAATTAAATAAAACATTAATATTATGTTCATGTACATTATTTTATATTTATTTTTAGAAATGACTAGACATTTAAATGCATTCTTTCAAAAGCAGTCACACATAAGTACAGGGTCTTCCAAAACAAGCTTTACTGCTTTTAACATATTAAATACTAAGTAGCCTTTGTTTAAATAAATTAATATTTAAGATTACCGTAGTTCAGAAGCTTAAAGAATCAGACCATCAAAGTCGCTTAAATTATTGTAATTGGTTGTTAGAAAGATCAATTGCGGATCCTCATTTTTGGAAAAAAATCATTATGACTGATGAAAGTCATTTTCACTTGAGTGAAGGTGTTTTTAATAAACAAAATTGTCGAATTTGGGCAACAAAGCAATCCTATGCTGCAGGTAAAACAGTTACAGTAATGGGAGAGAGATATCGACACATGATAGAAACATTCCTTAAGCCTTATCTGAATGATTTTAATGTGGAGAATATTTACTTTCAGCAAGATGGTACCACATCCTATACAAATAGGAAAACAATTGCATTATTACACGAAACTTCTCCATCTGGCGTGATCTCACGTTTCGGTGATGTTGATTGGCCTCCCTGATCTCCCGATTTGACGGCTCCAGACTATTTCTTATGGAGGTATCTTAAAGATAAAGTTTATATTAATCAACCAAAACTACACAACTCAAAGACAACATTTCGGAACAAATCGCTATGATTTTAATTGACTTATGCCAAAAAGTTATGCAAAATTCCATAAAATAGCCCAAACTTGTAAGGCTGACAGAGGTGGTCATTTTAATGACATCATATTTAAAATAAAGTTTTGTAATATCTGTGTTTAAATAAAGGTATAAATAAAATTACTTGGCCTTTTAATTTTTATGTAAGGGAGAAATAGCGACTTAAAATAGTAAAGCTTCTTTTGGAAGATCCTCTACTTATAAAAACAAAAGGAAAATATGAAATAAGAGAGTGATTGAAGGATTTAGGAATTCTCATGGTGACTCTTTTGTTACTCTACTGAATACCATGAAAAAATTAAACTATATAAACAGAAGCCATAAAGAAACCCGGATTAACGAAGAAGCATAAATTAGCCCGAGCTTACTACAGAAGGCGATATTCAATGGTAAGATTTATCTTTTCTGATAAAAAGAAATTGCAATTATATTGAAATGACTCCGGAATAAAGGTGTATGTGAAAAGCAATGAAATTCGACTGATTACTGTGACAACTAAAAAATTCGTTAAAGGTGCTTTTGGCATGTTTTAGTAACGTAGACAATGGAAGTGCAAGCATTGTTTAAAAAACACTAATTATTGATGACTACATTGGTGTTCTAAACACAGAACCAATTCCTACCATCATTGATCAGTTTCAAAATAATTTAAACATCCATATCATACAAGACAATGCCCATTGTTATAAGTCTGAAAAAGTATTTTGTGGTTTGTAGATATTTGGTTGTTCAATAAGGCAGTGTGTTTTTATTGCACAGTTTAGGCTCATTTCGTAATATAACAAAATCAACATTAATCTATAATATATCCTCTATTTTTGATCAATCATCTTCTGTCATCTTTGGGGTAGTTTCATTATTCCTCGCAGAATCATTAACAATTGAAAATCACAAAGGATAGAGGAAAAACCCCCAATTTGGACCCATATCAGTAGAGTAACGAAAAACGTTTTAGCTTATAACTAATAAAATAATTTAAAATTAAAAATAAATTTGTAAAATATGAAAGAAGATACCCAAAGGTTTACATGTATGAGTAAAATAAAAACAAATATTACTGTCTTTTAGCTTTGAATCCGATTGAAGGTGTTTGTGATTATTTGCAGTTATAATGATCAATTTTGGAATATAAATAATATCTTCAGAGAATTCTGGTGGAGGGTCCAAAATGTATATTCTATCGAAATTACTGGAACAATCATGGTCCTTAATGTGAAAATTCATGAATATCCTATAACTTTATATTTATTTTAAGTATAAAAAGTGTACATTTGTCTAGAATTTCTGCATGTCACAAAGTAAAACATTTTTAAAAAAATTAAAATCTGTATATGATGAAGATTAATAATTCTTTGCATTTTAAACCCAGAGTAATGTGAAAGCCAACAGGAAATCTTTTTCAGCAATTACATCCACACTTTGATGACCTGTGTTAATTGAAGTGCTGTCGTGCGAAATATTGAGCTTTTGATCCTTTTATTTCCTTTCTTTCTTTCTCATAGCACTAAGAAATAGGCAGTAATAGTTCAGGTTTTCTAGAAGGATCATCATGATCTTTAAGTTACTAAATAAATTCATCCTAAAATAAGCTAAGCAAGAGACATTCTCAATGAGATATCTTTGAACAAAGCATGTTTAGTTTTTATCCCCTGAAAAATCAATTCACGAAACTCAAGCTTGGTGTGTATAGCATAAAGATTTAATGGCGTCTCATTATTCGTTATAAAGTTCTTCAAGAGCATGTTCTGTACAAGTGCATGAAATATGGCAGGATTTTCTTGGCACGTTTTCAATCACCTTTCTTGCTAATGTGCTCTCAAAAAAGTAGAAAAAATTGACTGCCTAATTTTATAATTCCAATGATTTACGGTATTGAAATTACAATTCTTTTTGCTTAATTTAACTATAGTAGATTTCTACCTCTTCGTCAAGCAAAATTCTTCTACCAGGAGAAAACTCTCTGGTCCAATTCTAAATATTAACCTTACGTGGAGCTTCATCTCTAATACTTCTTTCTTTTAAAAAATAAATACTTTCTGAACACTCTGAATATCTCGAGGATATAATACATTGAAAAGATACATTGTACTATATTAACATAATAGAAAGGAGATATACTCATAGATATTTTAAAATGTGATATTTCAAGGAAATAACAATAAAACCTTTTAAAGGCTTTAGAATTAAACTCTATATTACAATATTAGCTCTAAAGCACTATGTTAAATTTACAATGAAATATTTACTGTTTTACACCAGGACTGATTTTTACAAACCCGAAAGACGCATTTGAATAATATTTTCTGATTCTTCTTACTTGGAAACAATGGAAAGAAAGCACTTGTCAATGCTGGAAAGTCGTAGATGGGGAGAAAGTTCGTCCTGAACCCACTCTCTTTATTGGCACACCTAATTCATGTTTATAGTCATCAAATATGAAGGATGTATGAATATAACTTAATTATTATATAGTACGTAATAGGTTAATAATTTGTAGGGTATGATCGGAAAATTTCCGAAACTCGTGTGATAAAAATGCTTTTAATATACAAATTTATAAAATGTTTTTAATTAATTCGTAATTAAAATATATAAATATAATAAAAAGATTAAAAATATGACGAATTCCATTTAAATTTCTTTAGGTAGATTTGAGACTGAAATCGTG
Organism: Bipalium vagum; assembly: GCA_037834085.1. NCBI lineage: Eukaryota > Metazoa > Platyhelminthes > Tricladida > Geoplanidae > Bipalium > Bipalium vagum. The sequence goes on from JBBMKC010203524.1 coordinate 4,424, forward strand.
AAGAAGTCTTAGATTAAAAATTACTGAAGATTTCGAAGACTTTTTCTTCAACCAATTTTGAAGAAATTAAAATTAAAATTTCCTTTTATTTCTTTTTCAATTGCTTCTGGAAATGGTTTTCAGAAGAAATTCTTCATCAAATATTCTATAAAGTAGATGTAATAATATAATTGTTCATAGATATAATAATTAATAAAATAAACCTCAATTAAACTTTTATTGACTTCGGTTCCTATTTCAAATTCTGCAAAATTCTTCTCTTTAAAGAGATCACGAATTTAAAATTATTGTATCTGTTGGGTTTATCAAAAACGAAACACCCTCCCGTCCCAGAGGAAAATTGTGAAATTGCGCACAAAATAACAATAATAATAATAATCATAATAATAATACTAAGAATAATAATTAAATAATTAGTTTAGCTAATTGAAAAGTACAAAAGTTAATTAAAAAGGAAAAAAGGCAATAAATTATTTTTTGGGGATCTAATCTTGACAATGGCGAACCTAAATTGCCAAGACTAGATCAGGGTCCGCAAGAAGGAACCGATTCAGAATTAATGATTCAAAAAGGGAATTGACATTTCCCATTAATAAAACTGGTTTACGACTGATTAGTCGTCGACCAGAATACTATATAAGGAGAAGTATTTTTCCATAAATTCGCCCTCTAAAAAGCATTTAAGAAGATTGTTATTCATTGACGAAGAAGACGGTATTGGTATTAACGAAGAACTCATTATCATTGAAATTTATCTACAAGCAATTATGTATTTCATTTGCCTAGGATTGTGTTTGAGTTCACCGCCAAAGGGTGATCTGTGAGCAACTGTTAAGGCTCAGCTGATAGTCCGGGAAGCTTAAACGAAGCTAATCTGTAAGATAATTAATTAATCTGTAAGATAATAATCTGTAAGATAAGAAGCCAAGTCTGGAGATTAGGGTGGATGCTGTATGACTTTCCAACTTAATCTCAACAGCATTTCTTTTACAAACTGAGACACATGGCCGAGCATTGTCTTGGAATAGACTGGCATTTTGTCTATTCTGTATATTTCAGATCGTTTTGCATAATTTCTGTATTCAATTTAATTAACTGGTGTTTGCAGCGATCTCCTGTGATGGTCACATTCGGTAATAGAGGATCATAGTAAATAAAACCTTTTTGATCCAACCAAATGCAGAGGATTGTATTTTTAATGTGAATAATGCGTTTTGGAGTCTATCATGCTGGTTGACATAGATTGACCTATGACCTTTTGCATTTTGGATTGTTGAAATAGATGCATTTTTATAATTTGTTTGGGTTTTACTTTTCAATATGATAACGACCACAAACACATTTCTAACCTGTTTTTATAATTATTTAAAGAAAAAAGAAGATGGAATACGTCAAATTTTGAAATGGCCGCCACAATCGCCAGATTTTAGTGCTATCAAGTTACTTTGGAATAACTTGGAACACGCAATATATTCTTGTATAATAAAATGTATATCTAAATGAAGAGTTATAAAATTTTTTTGAATTATAGTTTTTAGAGTCTTTGGCATTTACTAAATCCTGTTAAACTAATACTACGGCCCATCCCTTATTATATAGAAATAACTTACTGGGATTTTTTCCATTTGGTTCCTAAAATAATACATGATGATCAATGATTGATTCTAAAATACACGTCATTACTAAATGATATAATCATAATAATAAATATCAGGAAATTGCATATTGTCAAATGCTTGGTTCTCCAAATTACTTTTTCAAATATTTAGGTATATATTATTAAGAAAAGACAAGATTACCTCTGTCGAAAATTCACATATTTTTCAAATCTATCAGGTTTTCTAGAAGGACCATCATGATCTTTAAGTTACTAAATAAATCTATCATTTACCAAAACGGTATAACCCCAAAACTCCTGCTTTGGGGTTCACTGATGCAATAGGTGAATTATTATAAAGAGCTTTTTGTAAAAATTGAAAAATAATAATATATTTTAATATATTTTTAATTTGAAGTATTAAAATATGCAATTATTAAACCTTGTTACATATCAAAATAAAAGAAAATACCCTCTATTAATGATCGTTCGTTTTTCAGCTTGCAGTCCTGTAATGCGGCTTATGTTTTGGGTCCAACACAAATCCGCACTGATATGTTTATACGAAGCTAAATAATAAATAAAGTTTTAAATAAAAACAAGACCGGTAGGAAAAATAAATTGATATATGAAAATCATTTAAATTTTCAATGAGAAATATTCCGACAAAGGGTAAAGAAGTAAAGAGGAAGAACTAAATCTGACTTTCACGAAATATTTTATTTTCTTTTACTGCTCTTTCGGTACAAAGTTTGAAGTTGAAATGTAAGTAAATCGTCGGGTTTTTAATACTTGGCTTTATAGTTATATAAGGTTAGTGAGGTCCTACGAAACAGTTTATTTGAGAAATCCTTTCCAAAGATTGAATAAACAGTCTGCCATGATAAAAAGAAAAATATAAAGGTGTTAAACATTAAAAATATGATTTCAAAAAAATTTTAAATAGAAGAGGAACTGACCAAGTAAAACAAAACTGGAAAATGTTAATTCGAGATGAAATTTTATTTTCATTATAAAATTGAGAAATATTGAGAAAAAATAATAAATAAACTAAATTCGAAATTTAAATAAAAATATTACACCAACATTTCTTTTCTTTTTTTGCTATTTATCTTTGACTGATATATTACATATATAATATAACAACAATGGGTTTTTAAGGTACAATAATAGTCAATTACATATTTTTTGCTTCTTTTATTACAGTTTCGATTATAACTTCAATAATTTTATAAATTTCTTAAGTATTGTTTGGTAATGAAAAGAAAGCAAAATATCGGAATTTTAAAATTTGTAGTACTGTTTTTTGGAAATATAATGTAAATTTATTAATAATAATTTAAATAATAATAAAAATAAATATACATATTAATAAATATAAATATAAATATAAATATAAATTTAAAAATAATATAAATGTATTAAAATATAAAAGAAAACAATAAAAAATCAAAGATTCACAAATAATTAAAATGATAATAAATTTGAATTCGATGCAAAGAAACTATTTTTAATAAAAATAACTTTTTTATTATAAAAACAAAAAAAATGAAAATTAGTAATAACAATATAAATAATTAAAATTTTATTATTATTATTATTATTACTAGTTATAATAGTATTATTACTATGATAAGAGTTTTAAATTAATTGATAACTAATTAATCAGATATAACATGAAAAAGACCTGTCTTACAATATTCTGATAAAAATTATTTGAGCATGAGTTCATTTTTAATGTATTAGTTCTTTTCATCATTTATCATTTTCGTGTGATAATTACACTGATATCTTTATTAATTCTCCCTATGTCAATATATTGATAATTTTTAATTAATTAGAGTACAATACGTTTGCAGCACGAAGGTTGATATAAACGTTGAGGTAATGAAGCATAAATATTTGGTGCGCTTCGCAATTCCTTTTTATTATTTAAAAACAAAAAAGAAATTGTCTTTTTCTGATATTCCATATAATATATTAGAGGCGCCTTTTATCCTTCAGTGAAAATCCGATCCGATTTAAATTGATTTATTTTATTTTATTTTATTTATTTATTTCATTATTTTTTGTTATTTTATTTTTTTCTCGTCGAACATTTACCGAATAAAATTACGAATCAAAGTTCAAAATTGAATTTATTTTAATTTAATAAAATAGAATATTTATCTTTAATATTTTTATAATTTAATGATATTGAAAAAATTCATTTCACCTTTCTTCATTAGTAAAAACATTTATTGATTTACAAATAATCTGTATAACACTTCGGTTTAGACATTTTTTGATTTTATATTTTATTAATAATCATTTTCGAAAATATTAAACCCCCGTTTTGAGAATTGATCCAGTTCTTTCTTTCCCAAATACAATTATTGATCTAAATCTTGCGTTATCCCTTTTATATAGTTATATAAATGTGTTATATAACATAAGGATTATCTTCTTACTCGTATTCCTATTAATATTTGCCTGAAGACGAATTGGGGAAAAATTGAACATGTTATTTTCGGAATTATTTATGTCCACCAAGCTGAAGGAGATGAACTCGGACTTGGATTGAAATTCTCTACTGAAAATCTGGTAAATGGAATACGGCCAGGATCTTCAAAAAATAATGACAATTATATAATAACCGTGATTTATCGACTTAAAATAATATTTATAATTATTTCTGAAAAAAAGAAACTTGACAAACGAAACCCTTCAAAATAGAAATCGAATTAAACAACTTCATGATTAAGCTACCCATTTAACGTGAGCTGAAAAGTAATGTTGATTGAATCGAAAACAATTAAAATCACAGTTTCAACACGGTTGAATAAAAATGAAGCATGGGAATATTACAAAAATATATCTTGTTTTAAGTTAAAATAATTCTGTCTATTTTTATTCTAATCCTGAGATCATCCGTGACGGATTTCTGAAATGTTAATCAATCTCAGTTGAACCCTACTGCAACAAAAAGGGCGCGATGATGAAGTTGCCTGTTTTGTAACACAGACAATTTCATATCATCACAAAATAAAGCTGACAGCACATCACACTTCCAAGATTTGCTGGAGTTCGATTTGGAAGGATTGCCATCATTTCTAATTTCCGGACCTAGAACTGGCAGACTTCATTTTTCCAGACATCAAGACATTTTTGAAGAAATATCTTCTGTTCTCAACATGTGAAGACAATGCCTTATTCAGGATATAAATTTATATGCAGTATAAAACAGTGGCCTAGTAAATTTAAAGCTGTGTTAATCATTATGGAATTAAATAATAAATTATTTATTAAATATATATTAATTAATATATGGAATTAAACATAGTAAAATGAGTACCTGGTTTATATCGTAAAATATTTTATATTTAAAATCCTAAGTAATATAAAATTATTATTACATTACATATACTTAAAAAAATATAAATATAAAAATATTTATAAGCTTTGAAAGGTGAATATTTTAAAATAATAATAAAATGAAATCATAAGAAAGAACCAATTACTATTTTTGTGTAAAATACAAATTATGGACTTCGTAGAGATCAGGATACGGTCGAATGTTTTAATTACGTATAAATAAATAAATGCTATAATTGCTAATAGAATAGGCAAATTATTTTATAGTTTATTTCATTTAGTCCTCAGAGTGTATCACATTTTAAAATGTCATTCCGTAAAATATATTCAACATAAGACTACGAATTTTGACAGTAATATTTTTTTTATTAAAAGTTAATATTTTTCTACAGAATGACCATTAAATTTAATTCTCTTATGTAAGCAATTATAAAAGTCATTCATAACATGTTTATACATGTCTGGTGATATTCTAGATTCCTTCATTTGAACAATATCTTTCAGGTTCTTAACATATTTTAATTTTTTTTCTATAAACCTATCACTTCATATGTTTCGAAAGAAAGAAATCAAATGGTACTAGGTTCGGTAATCTGGCGGTCTGAGTCTCTGAATCACTTTAAGCAATTTTTTGTATGTCACTCATTTAATAACGATTTCTTCACCGCAATCCGTCTAAACAAGTCATGCGTCAATACGCTTCACAGTTCTTACTGAAGAAGTTTGACTTGCTTCCCAATGAAGCTTAAGTTGATTTTCTATTTTTTTGGGATTTTCCTTCGAATAACGAATAAGCAATAGTACAGATCTCTGCGTATTTTTCGATTTACGACCACTTTTAAACATATTTTCCAATATTTATGTTTTGAAATTTGCGTTGAATACGTTGCGCAGCATTTCGTGAAATATAAAGCAGAATTGAAATTTTTCTGAGACTAACCGTCTTTCAATAATTAATTTTCTAATATCAATCGATAACCGAGTCATATTTAACCTCTAAAAGTATAAAAATATATTAAGTAACAATGAGTAAAATATTATAAATATAGTTTTTATTTATTAAATTATTGAAAACTTGAAAATAGTTTATACCTTTTATCTTTTACAAATTTTATAAAACTTATTATATAATAAATAAAATTTAACAATTATAAATAATTCAATATTAATATTTTTTTAATGAATTATAAAACTGACATCAACATTTATGTAAATTAAAATAGATCAAATCATAAGAAATTTATTATAATTCGTAATCAACAATTATTTGCATTTTTACAGGGTACCTCTAAACAAATGAACGGTATTGTTTATATTTCAGTATTTGTGGCTGTGGGTATGTATCATAAGTAATATATAAGTCAATGAAAGTAAATTGATTGATGAATATAAAAATAGAGGTATATAAATGATCTAATCATGTAATAGAGTGAATAACTGGTTGAGATCGTGTCCAACCATTTACATTTGGGTGTGACCTCAATAACCATTTTCACTCTACTTATGTTTATGTTTACTGTGATATTAAAAATAAAATAAATTCAAAATTTCAGCAAAAGCTTTTTTATATTTACAGAGCTAAGTCAAAACTGAATTAACTCGTGAAATATTTTTCATTCAGTAATATTAAATAACATTTCATATGAAAAAGATTCTTAATAAAATAAAAATGCTTTTGTCTTTATGTAACTTATATTAAATATATAAATAAAACAAAAGCTGGAGAATTAAGTAAAAATATATATCAGAAAATAAGGAAATAAATTTGGCTTTAAGAAACGTTTCAAACATATCATATGAATAAAAAAGAAAAGTATATTCTGGAATAAATATGGAAAAATCTCATCTTAATACATGTTGATCGTTTCTTAGTAACAAGTAAATTTAATAATAATTTATATCAATGATAAAGTAACATGCTAAGAACCTGTCTATGACTTGGGTCACAGTCTCCAGTTCTTGGTTGATAGAAAATTTGCAGCTAACGTCAAATAATTTATCTGATAGGAGATTTGGTACATAAACATCGTTCCAAATTTCCACATATCCAGAATAGAAATATCCGTTCTACATGTTAAAAAAAATAATGAGATTCATATTTTAAAAACTATAGGAAATATAAAGAACTTAATAATATTAAGAAATTTATGTTCCATTTTACATCAAAAATAAATTATTATTAATAACTGAATTATTATTATAACTGAAATAAATGATGAAAAGGTTAAATTTTGCGTTTATTTAATTATTGCTACGATGGTGGTTCAATAATTAAAGACGCAAACTGGTTTGAAAGAGAACAATTGCTATGAAATTTATAATTATTTTTAAACAGTAAGTTTGTTACCTTATAATGATTAATCATTACTTAAATCATTAAAATTATTTTGTTTAAGTTAATTAAATCTCATTAACTGATGACAAGTCCACTGGAAAAAACTGAAATATTTGAACAACTTTCAGTGATCCGGTTTTTGCCTGCGGAAGAAGGAAAATCAATGGATATTTATTCTCGGATTTCTCAAACAATATGGAAAAAGTTTTAAGAATCGAATGAATATCTACAAATGGACCGAAAATTTTAAGGACAGGTGAACTTCAGAGGGCGATGAGTACCATTGTGGGCATCCAGGTGAAGTTTCAACTTCAGATCTTGAAACTCGTATTGAATCACTTATTCTAGGTATACTCGTTATAAGTCAAACAACCGAGTATTTTGGAGCTTATAATAAAAAAACTTTTATCATGGTATAATAAAAGTTGAACATCGTTGGAAAAAGTAGATAAACCTAAAAGGAGATTATGTTGATAAATAAAATAAATTTTTAAAAATATTGTTTCTTTCTTATATAATTAGCTTACTTATCAATCCACCATCGTATTACTCTTGTGAACCGTTATTTATTCATCTAATGAATAATTCTAAAGTACAAAATATTTTAATAAAATTAATCAAAGTTTAATATAATAATGTAAAATTTTTAATTCACAAAGAAAATTATTTATAAAATAAATTTTCTTTTAATTTCAAAGTATGACGCCCGGCAACGAGTTTAGTAAGAATCTTTACAATTGTTTAAATCCTTAATTTTTTATTTTTATTTTGCTGTACTATTGTAAATAAGTAATATGTATAAATGTACTATAAATAATATACATATGTACTAAAAATTTAAAAAATATATTTTCTAAAAAGGTGTACTATTATAAATAGTTTGCCAACCACAGGAAAGTTGAAAGCGTTGAGGATTTAACATTTTAAGACTTAAATATTAATTTAATCTGCATGTAATATAGAAAGAATATTGAGAAAGGAACTAAATCTTCATTCTCAAACAAACAAAAAATTAATTCTACCTTTAACAAATCTGTCAATACTGGTGTAATTTTATTAAAAAGGACGTCTTTCGAAAAAGCATAAACTTATGGATAATTATATGTTATAACAGAATTCAACATATCGGAAATATAATGCTTCATGAAACGAACCGTGGAGAGATTGGTTCATTCAGTAACGGAATATTATGAGAGATACAAGGAATATTTAAAGAATTTATCTCTCGGATTGACAAAGAAAAAATTATCTTGACATTAAATATTGGCCAATTTTACTTAACTTCATGTTAACCGTGGTGTGAACAGACACAGTGGCGCTATTGATGACAGGAAAATCCTAGCTTGATACTGAAATGTCTGTCAAAGTTACGTAAGTTTTATTTTTAAAAAAATAATTACAAATATATTTCTCAAATTAAAGACGATGTTGTTTTTTTTAAGAAGTGTGAAATTCTTTTCCCCGAAGACAAAAATAATTATAAAAAGTAAGAAATAATTATTTTATGGTTTTGATTAAATATTATATATTTTCGTCGATATACTTTTATATAATACGAGCAATATAAGTAACTCGAGTCAACAGGTGCCGAAAAGCCTTCAATAGATTCAATAACGAAAGCTGAAAAAATGTGTAAAACATTTTTAGTGGTGACGAATCATGGATTTATTCGTACGAATCTGAAAGGAAAAGTCAATCTTGTGTTTTGGTGTTCCAATCTGAGAAGAATCCGAAAAAGTAACCGATTCTTGCAGTGTGTCAAAACAGTTTGTCTCAAAATCAGATCATGTCGCTACAGTTCCTTTACAAATTCGTAAAACGGTTACTGCGCTTTGTTATGCAACAATATGTTTGCCAGAAATAATTTCAGTTCTTCGAAGAAACATGAAACGAAGAATCATTCTTTATCACGACAAAGCTATTTCACATACAGCTTCAGCAACAACAGATTTTTTATCATCTCAAAATAATGGATTATTGGGTCATCCACCATATAATCCCCATCTACTCCAACTGTTAAACATGGAGGAGGTTCAGTAATGGTTTGGGGAGGATTTTCATTCCAGGGAGTCTGTCCTCTGTA
>JBBMKC010203535.1:0-13792 GCA_037834085.1 Bipalium vagum
TTTGCCTTATTTGTGATCGGTACACTACCTTAAGGAGTCAGATTAAGATAAGTTGTACACATCCTCACTCTCACAAACTTAACAATTAGTTGAAAGCAATATGTACTTAAATTCTGCAATAATTCATTTAATAAGTCATTTCTCGTTAAAAATTTAAATATTTGTGTAATAAATCAACTCTTCAAAGTTTTGCATAATAACTCAATAATTAAACTCTTGAACTCCTCTTTTTGTAATTCAGTCTTGGGCAACAATGTTCCTTTCACGATGCTTTTTATAGGGAAAATATTCCTGCCAGTCAAAGGACCAATAAAATATTACTTCAATAACTTTCGAATTTCCTTTATTACTATTGAAATTTCTTGAGTAGCAACTTAATACTCCATATACTCACCACTCAGGAAATCCATGACGAAATTCACAAAAAAAACAAATAACTTTTATAAGTATTAATATTTTATTATTATTTTTTTACACAACTTAACACCTTTCGAGGTTGTTTTGGGCGAACCCCACAACTTTATGGATTTTTTCACCTGCCACTAAGTTTCAAAAATAGATAAAATTAAGACTTTAGAGCTTATAAACGAATTTCTTCGAAGAAAAGTGATCCGATAACCAGATAATTTATTACTTTAAACTTCAACATCTTCCGGGAATGAAAGCAGAAAGATTAAGACTGAGTGATTTATTTTTTGATAAGTCATCTTTATTTCTTACAACAATTATTATGACAATCAATACAATTAAAATTATTATTAACATTGATACACAGCGTTTAAAAATAAAAATACAAAATTTTTATGAGCTAATTAAAAATAACCGAAAAAATCCATCTCAGAGAAAATTTTTTGAAAAATAATGTTAATAAACCTGTGCAGTGTATCGTTTTGCTTATAAACTAATTCGGTAAGTCCTAAGTTCATTATGAACATAACGTCATTATTTTCAAATTTGCGTCAGTTTAAATCATACTACACCAATACCCTTGATACTATTGAGGTGTTTTATATTTTGACAACAATTTAATTATATGAGAAATTGAAATGTTTGGTGGAATATAAATAAAATTGAAATATAATTTACTTAGGACTGTTTTTATTTCAATTTGTAATTTTCTGTCTATTAATACAAATGATAATCGGTGAGAAAATATAAGAATGTAAGAAGTCGATGAAAATGTAAAAGAAATATATTTTCAATAGTAACTTGACATAAGAAAAAATATCAAATAGACATAAAATATTAAAATATGTTTATAAATCTTCAAAATACAATTGAATCTAATAAATGATTCTGTCTGACATGCCGTAATCTCTCGTCGGACCTACTGAAGCTGCGAGTACAATATAAACATTTGTATGGTTTTTCACCAGTATGGATTCTAATGTGAGTTGACAAATGATCAGATCGCATAAATCTCTTATCACAATAAGTACAGGCGAGAGGCCGTTCGCCACTGTGGATTCTTTCGTGCCTTTTCAATTCGTCGCGACGATAAAATGCTTTCTGACATGTGCTGCACGAGAACTGTTTGACTTTAATATCTGTTTTATTGCTGGTTTCTGATAATGGACTAGACCAGTTGCTAGTTGCAAACTGGAACAATGATTTTGATCTTGAAGAGTCTGACATTGAGATTGGCACAATTGTTGAAAATCTGTTATTATCTTCATCTGACCCTGTAACATTTGTCTTAAGATAACTTACAACAGAAAATAGTTCACACTCACCGGAAATTAATAAAAATTCAATGTCATCACAATCCATTGGAGAAGGCGTCTTTAAATTGAACCAGTTTTCTGTGTCATGTAAATAAACAGATTCATGAACTCCAGGTAGAGGAGTGTAACCTGTTTGGATGTTGTCGAATTCATATTTATTGATTTTCACCGGCAAAGTTAATTTCTGTAAATTTCTTACCATGATTAAGAACTGACAAAATAATTCTGCTTAGATATATAACCATTTTTTTCAGTCTAAAAATAATTTTCCAAATACGTCACCAGCATAATTGAACCAATCAATTCTCATCGACAAATTAAGTATGTTCCATTTTCATACTATGAATGAAAACTTAGAACTCCTTTCTATTAAAAATGGAATCCATTTTTGAAAATTGAATGTTGTTTATATTCAGGAAAAACCATTTTCAAATCAAGTCTGATATCTTCAACCGTTTTTTCCACTTGAAAACGGTTCATTGAACCAGTTTAGCATGTTCACATTTTCAGACACCCACTCTTACTAAAAATAAACTGGAATTTGATTGGTTGCATTCTTTAATGTCTGAAAGAAATTGAATTTTGCTTTTAACAATAAAACAAATTATTTGGGCCAACTTTGCATTACTTAATGGAAATATTTGCTTAGTAAAAGATTTTTAGAGTACAGAAAAATTAATTTTATCACACGTTTGATTTTATGAAATTAAAAATAAATATAAATAAAATATTTTAATTTTTTAGGTTATTTTCGATTTTTTTTAGAATCATTTTTCATTTAATTCTGTTACGTATTTAAAGAAGTCTGTGATAGAATGTATAAATTCTTTGAAATCTATTATTAAACGATCTCGTAAAAATATTGATATGAATTTGTATTATTGCTTTGTTGGCTCCTCTAACATCAATTTTATATTTTCTTAATGGGTGATGGTTAATATGAGAAATATTAATTAATTCATTAAAAATTAATTTTCTTTCTAATTAATAATAGATAGGAAAGAATCATAACATATTGTGCAATTATTATTAGAAAATTAGAAATCCTCTGAAAATATTTAATAATGGGTAGATTTCTTCACTTGGATGTGCAATATAATTTATTTTTAAGCAGAAACAACTAGTTTTTTCTTATATCAATAATTTCTAAACATAACGTAACACGTTTAGAAAATATTTAGTCTCGGCTAATGAGGTTTTAAAAGAAAGAAATTATTACAGTTAGGTATTTTGATTGGTATTGAAAGGTTCTTGATAAATATATTTTCCTTTCTTGATGTTTGCTTATAGTATAATTGTTGTGTGAAGTTCCAAGAGCAGCCTAAAGTCCAGTAAGCTTTCAAATCTCATCTGAAACACGGGGAAGATTGGTTGAATAAATCTATTTGATAAGATTTATAACACTCAATTACTTGTTTGATATAAATTTTGTTAATTGCTTATTTCTATACGATAATGTTCTATTTCCCAGCCAACCTTTGACACTGAGAAATAGGATATCACAGTTCGACACACTTTCTGACACAGTTCTTATGAAACACCATGAAAATGATTTTGAGTGTTAATAACAAAATAAGTTTTTAACTTTTGTGTCTTGAAGTTCTCCTGATTATAAAGAGAAACTCGCAGTTAACTTAATTAGGTATTTTTCAAGGTTTAACTTTTTCAATCATATATCTAATTAAGTTTCCATAAATTATTAACTTCTACGACAGTTTAAATCTAAACAAAATGTATCATATAATAGGGTTTTATAAATATGGAAGTCTTAATTAAATTTCATTGAATAAAAAAAATTTAATTTCAAAATCAAAGAATCCGGAATTTAATAAAAATAACATTACATTTAAAATTAATCCAATGTAACTTTATTTTCAGTTCGTTATTATGATATTGCTATATCAATCTTATAGCAATGAAAATAAGTTTAAAATATCGAAGAAAATGGAATATTTGTACACTTCCACATTTAATTAATTGGTATCCACAATATTTGCGTCCAAAAAATCTTCATCGCCCTATTTTTAATGATAATATCTTTAGAATAAAAAATTAAATTAATATTTTATTTTCTTAACTTTTGACAATAATCATTAATATTAAGATAACAATATTGATAATATATAATATTATCACAGTGCTAATTTTCAATTCCTAATTTTAAAATAACCTTTCTTAATTTAATAAAAAAACGACAATTAATTATTTATTTTCGTGCACTCTGAACTTGCAAAAAAATATATAAGAAATATGTTCATATTTCATTTTAAACGACACTTATTCAAATTCCAAAAACAAAAAAATATTAATGGTGTACTCTTCAAAAGTCAAGTATGAAAACATTAACATTATTTAGGATGGATCTGAATCATTTAAAATTTTTATTATTGTCTAATAATCTTAAGGATTTTTGGCACTAAATAAACGGAAACCAAACAGCGGCTTAATTGTTATTAAGTGAATAATAAATAATTATTAAAACAATCAAATTAATGTTATTTATTTCTAGAAGTCCACTGTAATTATTTAAATATAGACAAATTTATTAAATTAAACAAAATAAATAAATAAAAAATTATAATAAATAAATAATGATATTGTGAATGAATATTCTTTTACATAAAAGGCTTCAAGACCATTGGTGGTTTGCAAGATATTTCGGAATGAACTCTTCTAAAACCTTTTACTTTTCATTTTGATACTTAAATAATTAAGTTTTATAAATGCGGTATGTATAAATTTATACATAAATAATTTTTAAAAAATTTCTTCATCATGCTAAAATCTATTTATAAGACTGGAAAGGGAAATTAAAAATATTTTGTGTATCTGCATTGATATTTAATTCACGTAATTTATGATCTGGTCAAAATTTTAATAAATTTTATTTGATTATTTTATGATACGTAATAAAGAAATTTTCCTAATAATTGGGATTATTGGAGAAAATTAATTACAAGTTTCTGAAAACTGTTTCAGATTTTCCTGGAAGCGAATTGAAAAATTGAAATTGAAAGAAAAAATAATATTATAATATAAATATATAAATAATATTATATAATAATGTGTATAATTTTATACATGTAAACCGATTTATTAAAGATAGATTATGTGAAGATTTATATGGAGAATCAATCAATTACGTCAAACATTTCATTAATAGTTATGCCAAATTCAAGAGATTATATATTGTCATAGTGAATTTTTTATTGGATGACATTTACAAGAATTTGCTTAGCTAAAATATGAATAACTTTATATAATTAATAATTATAATATATAAATAATAATTTTTTTTAAAATAAGACATTTATTTAATATATTTAATAGTTAAGCAATAATTTTTATGAAAAGTGAAACAAAATACGACATAAAATACGTTTAACCAATTATTTTCAGTTTTATCAAACTTTAAAAAATGAAATGATTTTGTATGAGAGATTAAATTTTTTTGAGAGAAATCATCTTTTTTGTTTTTCTAACATCTAAAAGTAATTAAAAATTGCCACCTTTGGAGCTTTAAAAAAATCGATAATTAATGACAAATAAATAGATAATTAAAGATAATTTATTGTCCGGTAAGCTTTAAAATAAATATAATTTTTTCTGAGTATAACATTTACAAAAACATAAAATTTAATTCTGAAAAAGAAATTAGTAAAATTTTGAACTATTATATTCTTCAATTTATTTCTAGATATAAATAGCACAAGCAATCAGAAAGTCGTAAAATTTAAGTTTCTATTTTTAGTAACTGAAAATTCATCTAATAACGTCACAATGTTTAGAAATTATTTATATAAGGGTTCTAGAATTTTCTTTTAATTTATCATTGTGAAATATCTACATAATGTTAAAATTATTTTTATTTTCAAATTAATAAATGTTAATACAACAGAATTTAAAATGATTACATTTTAGTAGACGTTCACGAGTCTGTATATTTACGTGACACTGAAAATGACTCAATTTTAAGATATTTCATAAAATGATTGATATTGAATTTTGTGAATTTCCTTTCTGTGAAATATTTCTTATTTTAAGCTACCTTAAACAATGTTTTAAGATCATTTGTGGTGAATAGTGGATAGTCAAATTATTTCAAAAAATGTTTATTTTTCAATCTTGTCTGAAAACACAAATTTCCATAAAATTTAGTGTATCCTTAAAGTAATCACGTACTATAAAAATGGTTTCTACCATGAATATCTTTAGACGCATCCGGCTTAACTTGAAACAAATTTGGAATACTTTATTAAATACTGGAATTTTCAGCTGCGGTTTATGCAGTCAATATTAGCTGATAACCAAATTTCATATTTTACCAAGACAGGGGTAATTGACAATAACTTTTATTTTTCAGTATTAACTTATAAAAATTTTCAGATGTCATGTTTTTGTAAAAAATGAGGAATCATAAGACCTTATTAACATTACAAAAATGCTTAGTTAAGTGAAAAAAGGTCTTCTATATATCACCTTTCAATATTTTTGGACGTATGATCGAAATAGGTATTTTATAATTTTTTTAAGTACACGAAAATATTGCACAATAAATAAAATTAGCAACCGCAAATACCATTTGAATAGATTTTTCGAGAAGTTTAAGACCAATTGTCTCAATTGATCACGAAATTTGACACATTCCAAATAAATAATTTTTTTTATAAGGATGTAGTAATTTTACACTCAACTTTGATTATTTAACGTCATGATGAAATTTGATAAGTTCATAATAAATGACTCGAGAGTAAACAAATTCAATTACAGTTATATTAATAATGGAAAAACAGGGGTCGCATAGGATTAAAAAACAATTTTTTATAGGTATAGAGACATGAAAAAAAAATTAAAATAGAAAAATTTGAAAAATAACCTAAAAAGTTATCATAAAAAAAGTACTAAAATTAATAAAAATGGCAAAAAAGTTGAAAAAAAACACTAAAATGTAACAAAAAGTGATGAAAAAATACTTTAAAACAACACTAAAAAACATGGAAAAATAGTGAAAAAAAAGCATAATGAGAATAACCAAAGAGTAAATAATAAAGAGTAATAACCAAAATACCTATAAATGATAAAATAACCAAAAAACCATGAATGTTATGAATAAAAGAAGAAATAAAGTACTAAAAAGTATGAAAAAAGAAGAATAAAATGTATTAATAAAAGTACAAAAATATTTTACACTTTCAAAAAACTACATTTTATTTTAAAAATTATAAAAAATATATAAATATTAGGTGTATTAGTATGATTCCGGTTTTTACGAAAATGAGTTAAAATTTGTGGTTCAATTAATAAATTAAATTGGTATCATAATCTATTTGTAACATCATATATCAATAAATCAATAAAAATATATAACTATTTAAATATTTGTCTAAATAACACACATTCAAAATGGCTAATTTTGTTCCAAATAAACGTCATTTGAGGGAAGTAATGTTGCATTACTTTTTTGCAAAGAAGACATCTGCAGAAAACACCGCTTGAAGATAGGCGTTTGCCACAAATATGCTCCTTCCGCTACGACATGCGAAGAATGGTTTTTTCAGGGATGAAGATTACGACATCAAGGACAAAGAACATGGTAGACCACAAAGTGTTTGAAGATGAAGAATTGGCACAATTATTACACAAAGACCTATGTCAAACGCAAACTGAACTGGCCATTGTCTTAAATGTGAGCCCAGGATGCATTTCCCAATGTCTGAGAAGCATGGGAATGATTAGTAAATTATGGAAAAAGATCTCACATTGATTGAAGGAAAGAGATACTGAAAGGTGACTTACAATTTGTGATATTCATTTTCAGAGGCAACAAAGAAAAAGTTTCTTGAATAGGATTGTGACAGGAAACGAGACATGGATTCGATATGACAACACAAAATGCAAAGCATCTTGAGTGAAGTATGGAGAACCGAGTACATCAACGCCCAAACAGAACATCCATGTGTCTAAAGTGATGCTGTGTGTAGGGTGGGATCAAAAAGGTTTGATTAATTATTAATTGTTGAAACCATCCGAAACAATGTCTGGTGAACGTTATCTATCCCAATTAATTCGATTGAAGCGAGTTCTGAAAGAGAAAAGGTCAAACAGACATGATAATTTTATTACACGATAATGCCAAACCTCGTTCATTCTATTGTAAATAATTACTTAGAAGGTCCAAACTAGAAGTCTTACATCACCCGCCATATTCACTAGACACTATTCCTTCGGATTTCCATTTGTTCCGATCAAAATGCGAAAGATATCAGTAAAATATATAGGTCTCATAAATTCACAAAATCATATAGAACCTGATCCCGAGATAATTGAAAAGGTTAAAAATGCGATTGCTTTCAAGGAAGTTTAGATTTTTCTCGGTTTAGCAAGCTATTACCAAAGATTTGTCTGAAGCTTTGCTCAAATCGCAGCATCTCTTAACAAATAATTTAAAATGGAAAAAACATTTAAATGGACCACAGATCACCAAAAAGCTTTTGACGACTTAAAGTTATGTTTAATATCATTACCAATCCTGTTGAAAACCCTGATCCTTAACGACGATTTGAACTAATATGTGATGCAAATAAAACTGCTATAGGAACATTATTAGGGAAAAATTATGATGAAAATAGAGACTACTTAATTGCCTATTCCAGTAGACGCTTTAAGCCACACGAAAAGCATTATGCAGTAATAGAGTTGGATTGTTTCGCAATTATTTTTGGAGTGACAAAATTCCGAACCCATTTATGGGATCGAGAATTTATTGTATATATCGATCATAACCCTTTAGTATTTTTAAAGAAGCACATAGATACATCATCAGATCTTATTCGTTGGTTGCTCAAATTACAAGAATATAATTATAACATTATTTACCGAAAATGAAAGGCGAATGCCAATGTAGATGCATTATCTCGAATTCCAGAGGTATGTCTTATGAGTCAAATAAAAAAATACCTTAGACGAAATAAAAAATAGTAAGCAAAGATCCAGAAATACAAAAAATTGATGAATGTCTAAAAAATTCATCACTTTTGACAAATACACCATATGTCAAGAAATTAAAAAATTTCTATTGGGATGAAGGATTACTAAAGTACAGGCAACATTTAAAATCAGTCATCTTTGTATCAGAAAGTTTGCGAGAATCATTATTAGTGCAATATCATGATGGAACCCTTGGTGGACATTTCTCCAATGGAAAAACTCGTTCTTGCATAAGTCAGAAATATTATTAGCCAAACATGATTAAAGAAGTTAAACAATGGTGTATCACATCTAAAATTTGCCAATTACTCAGAAACGTAGGACGCAAAAATAAAAGCTCCACTCAAACCTATGCCAGTGTCTCCGGCCCCCATGGAAATGATTGCCATGAATATTGTGGAACCCCTTCCTCAAACTATTTCTGGAGACATATATTAGTCATGAGTGACTATCTCACTAAACGTCCGGAAGTATTTCATGCATAACCATAAGGCAGATACCACTTCTAAAATTTCTATAAAATAAATTATATTCCGGTATGGAGTACCGCTATTCAGAGACCGCAAAAAGGAATTCATAAGCGAATTACTGGTCTCCATTAATGCATATTTCATCGTATTAAAATTAAAAAAAACCCTTATCCTCCAAAACCGATGGCCTAGTGGAGAAATTTAATTTTACTGTGGAGACTGAGAAAGAACTGAAAAAATTTTGTAATCAAAACATTTTTGCAGAGACAATTTGTGTGGTTAGTTAATAAAATATTTTTTATTTTTTATGTTCATGTAAAATAAAAACCTCTGAGAAATTATCTTAACCATTATAAATATTATTATAAATATTTATATTTAATATTAATTTAATATAATAAATATATATAAAAATAATATTATTATTATCATAATTATAATTAAAATTATTATTATCAATTAAATTATTTCAAAAATTAAATAAAATTTATAATTTAAAAATGAAAAAGCTAACTTGCTAAAAAATAGAATTTAAGGTAAAGAATAATTAAAAAAGTAATAAAAAACTAAGTAAAATTTATATTAGAAATAATAAAATTTTAAAAATAACATGACCATAAATTTGAAAAATATTTAAGGTCAGCATAAGACTGATCAAACGCACAAAAAATACTAAGTTCAAGAAGCGTGAAGAAATATTGAAGTCAATAAGTATAAAAAATATAAAGACAGATAATAGAGTCAGATTTTACAAGGATAAACATGAATTGGACTCCATAAATTGTAAAGTATTTACATTTCAAGATCATTCAGTGTAACGCGGAGTATATAAACACAATCACCTTCATTCTAGAGACTCATTTGCAAATTTCAGTTACAGTGTCATATGTAATTTTTTTTAATTTTATTATCATTACTTATTATTATCACTATTATCTCTTGGCAATTTAATATTAAAATTGCACAAGATATTTATATATATTAATTTTAAAATCAACCATTCCAATAATCACTAGTCCTTTGCTACTAGGATTATTTTTATTTATTATTAATAAACAAATTTGATTTTCCATTGTCTAGTTTTTAGTAATTTTATCCCTATTAGTCCCGAATTACACTCTATAAAATCTTCTGGTAGAAAATATTATGTTAAGTTGCCCAAGGTCCCAATTCGATATTCTTAACCTCATAAAATCAATCACTTTTTTCGGAACTTAACAATACATTAACCAATATGTAAATACTCCATTTTACCTCATGTACCTACGGAACTCCAATATGCCTATGAACCTTATTTTCCAGAATCCCACTAGCCAATACATGGTAAAACCTTCTTCATCTTCTTTGATTGCACCCCAAACCATCAAACTCTTTCCTCCAAATTTGACAGTTTTTGGTATATTTTGGGTAATACTTGTATCGTTGAGGTCTGCAGACGTATTATCTTCTTCTAGAGAACAGTTCTATCCGGGTTTCATCAGAAAAAATAACCTCATTCCAAAAAGAAGGAAGCAGTTTGTTATAATTTCTGCACCACTTTAAGATATTCTTGATTAGTCGCTCTCATTTCGTCCGAACAAGCAATACGTTCTCAGAATGCGCTTCACAGTACTAACTGAAACAGTTTGGCTTGATCTCCAATAGATAAAAAGATCACGAGCTGTTTTCTGGGGATTTTGCTTTGACATTCGAATAAATTATCTTCCTCATCTTTGTGTACTTTTCGGTTTATACCACTTTTACATAAGGTTTATGAAGTTCTATTTTGTTGCAGCATTCCTCGAAATATTGAGCTCATTTAAAAATTTCCTCTGAGACAAACCTTCTTTTCATTTTTTAATGACTAGTTTCCTAATATATCTTGGCCAAATTTAATAAAAGAATTGTTAAAATTAAAAAACTACTTTACTTAATCATCAGTAAAATGTTGTAGATATAGATTTTACAGAAAAAATAAATTTAATATTAAAATAGTTTATATATTTAAATAACATCAAATTTTAAAAAGCTCTATATTATAAAAAATGTATTTTAATAATTATAAAACATTTATTTGTAATAATTTTTAATGAAATATAAGGTTAACATCAGCATATATCTAAATTAAAGTAGTTCAAATAATAAAACTTCTAATTTAGGCCATAATCTACTATTATGTCCATTTTTACACGGTGACCCAAAAATTATGGACTGCATTGTATATATACCATTTTCAATTTAAATTAAACCTTTTTCACTTTAAATTAAACTTTTTTCATTTTAAATTAAACTTTTTTCATTTTAAATTAAACTTTTTTATTTTGAATTTTAACTTTACATTAAACTTTGTTTTAAAAATATATTAAACATTGAAGACATTTTAAATTTTATCATAACAGAAAAAAGTTTAATTCAAAATGAAAAAGTTTAATTTAAAATGAAAAAAGTTTAATTCAAAATGAAAAAGTTTAATTTAAAGTGAAAAAGGTTTAATTTAAATTGAAAATGGTATATATTTTTTATTTAAGTAATTGTTTAAATAATATAATTAACAAAATCATATTTAAATATTTTGATATTTGACAAAATTTTAGCACAGGATAAAATTTTAGAATTTTAAAAAGCAAAATAGTTATTGATATTTAAAAATATGAATCAGAAGATTTGAGAAAAAATGTGTAACGATTACATG
Source organism: Bipalium vagum (assembly GCA_037834085.1). Classification (NCBI taxonomy): domain Eukaryota; kingdom Metazoa; phylum Platyhelminthes; order Tricladida; family Geoplanidae; genus Bipalium; species Bipalium vagum. Next base: position 11,853 of record JBBMKC010203535.1, read on the forward strand.
AAGAAGGGAATAGTTATGGCGAAATAGGGAAAATTTTAGGAATAACAATATATTTATTTTGAAAACTGGAACATAAAGTTATTAATTCATCATCATGAATATTTAAATAAATGTATTCGAAAATCATATTTAATTGAGTTTTCATTTTCCATTTTTCTAAAATAAATATATTTAAAATAATCATTAAATTGACTTATGGATAAGTGATATTTTAAAATTAATTTAAAAAACCATTTTTTCCTTTCAATTAATTTTAACAAAACTAACCACATAAAATAAATAAATGAAAAATAAAACTTTTCTAATGTTTTTCCATGAATTTTAATAATTTGAAAAATAAATCCCTAAAGATATCTCCATCTCTTTTAGCTTCTTTTCTTTTATCTATATCTATATCTATCTATATAAAATTCAATAAATAGTTTTAACGAATATGATGTTTTCAATATTAACTTTTAATGCACCACTTTTAATATCATCTCCTGATCTAAATAAAAATCTAATAAACTACCTTTAACTTTTCAAATTTTGTAAGCATTAATTTCACATTAAATAAATTTGAATTTTTTTATTAATTTGATAATTAGATAAAAAAGAATTATTAACTTAAAACTTTTCTGGACATAGGAGAAAGTATTTTGTTTTTCCTTTTATTTCAGATGGATATTCTAAATCAACTGCATAAATATATCTATAATGTTTATTTTTTCAGTTCTTTTATAAATTAAATTTTCATCTTCATACGTTTCCCCTTTGGTAAATATTTTATCATACAACTAGAATATCAATTATTAGCATCATAATATTTTAAATGACTTTCTTTAAAATAAGAACTTAAACTATTAGAGAAACAAGAGTTGTTAAAATTCTTTCTAAATTCTTCAAAATCATATTTAGAAGGTTCATAAGAATAAACAAAATCTTTATTTGTTTTTTAATATATCTTATAATTTATATCTTTAATTTAATGTATCTCTTTCCATGTCCAGAAGAAACTCCACCCCTTATTTCTTTTTCAGTTATTAATAAATGATAATATGTATCTGCTTTAAAATATTTTTATTTTACATTTGTAAATTTTAATTGTATATTCCTAATTAAACCTGGAGCTGAATAACAATAACAAGGATCTATGTCATAGTATTTTTAAAATGTTTCTCTGGATTTTCAAAATAATCTGATAAAATTAAAACATCTAATTTCATATAATAAAACGTTTAATCTTTGAAATTATTAAAATTCTTATATTCATTAATAAAATAATTATAATCATTTTCAGTTATAGAACCATTTATTTTAGTATTAAAATCATTAATCTCAAAGTCTCTCTTATTTGATATTAATTTATCAATTTCATTATAATTAGAATCTTTTAGATTTTAGATTTTAAGTGATAAATTAATACTGTTTTAGTTTTAAAATTTTTATCACATTCAATACAAAATAAATCCTCTTTGGTTTCAATTATTTTTGTTACGATACTAACTCACTATAAACCCTGTCGTAACACTTAGCTCGCAAAGTTACTGACCTCTTCACTTAGCCTATACGTGTACGCAAATGAATGAATCAAACAATTATGAACAACACTTTATTACTAGAATAACAATAAAAACGAAACGTTTCAAATAATCAGTAAATGTCTGCAATCAAGTGTTATTACACATGTTCAGATCCTAAGTTGATGGATAAAAAGGATTTTAAAGGTCGGAGTGTGTATGTGGCTTAGGTCTCAACTGTTGAAGGTTGCTTTGATCGTGTTCGTCTTTAATTAAATATACTGAGAAAACGAATTATGGTTTAATAATTTTATTAAAATCGATATTAAATTACAATGAATGAGACAATTCTGACCGATTTCCTTTTTATTTTTAAAACTGATTTTATTAATTATATTTATTAATTATAAAAATCCTCTCGCTCTTAGGCTCAGAGGTCCT
>JBBMKC010203546.1:0-13792 GCA_037834085.1 Bipalium vagum
GTCAATTTTTGTTTTTAACGCATATTTCTCGTTAAAAATCAAGTGTCCCAATACTTTTGCACGGTAGTGTATATTTAGTATAAACACATTATAATAAATCAATTTATATAAATAATTTATTAATATTATATATATATTATTTATATTTGACTCATATTTTTTTTACAATATAATATGATTATATAATGAGAAATATAAATATATCCAACAGATTTAGAAGAAAATGTTCTGAATTTTCAGATTAAAAAAACAAAATTCTTGTTCAATTAAATTATTCATAGTTATTTTCAATATTTTAAGCCATATTTCAGTTACCTGATGAATTCCATTTAAAAACAGATCTGAAGTCGTCAAACTATATTCAGACGACTTAATAATAATAATTGAAAATGAGCATTAGACAAAACCTGTTGCAATCTTCTTAAAGGACCAATTTTAATATGTATAAAAAGAAGGAAAACCTTTAATATTTAAATAATTATAAAATATTATATAGTAAAATCATTTTGCAGAAGAAAATATATGCATATTAACACATATGTATATTAACAATCTCTGAAGACAAGAAAGTGTTTCATTCGAAATATATATATATATATATATATATATATATATTACAAAAGGCACAATCCTGAAAACGCGAAGTAAGTTCATTTATTTCAATGACGTAGAAGTCGGATCTTCTGGAATCGATAAACTCATGGAAGGCATTCTGAACTATTATCGAAGATTTTTTTTAGCAGAAATGGAAAATCTGATAAAAGAATTTATAGTCAGTAGACCAAAGAGCCACGAGTATGCTAGATGAGACAGATTTTAAGTATCAAAATCATTCAGGTTGTACAGAGATTATTTTGTAACTTGCAGCCGTGTATTATTGTGAATAATTATTGGATGTTTTCTGTTGATATATGCGGAGTACAGACTGGATTTTTCGGAGAATTTCGTCGACCTTTTCAAAAGTTCTTTTTGATGTTATATTTCTCCTTGATTTCAGAAACTTGATTTATTAATATCCAGCCACTTAGAGCCACCGATTGTCGTAGGCAATCCATTTTTCATGGAAGGTCACAATAAGATGAAGAAATTGGTCGCTTTGTTAAGCAACAAAACCGCGAAGCATATCTCATAACAATGATTTTTCTGAAAACTCGTGAAGCACTTATTTATTGCGATGCTCTCGCTATGTTTTCCCCAGGTTGTGGGAGTATTTTAGATTTTTTGGGTGACTGACTCATAGGTTTTTGGCAAGCTTCCGAGTCGTTTTACGTGGATCTGGCTCGACCATTCATCATTGTTAACTGCTTAGATACGTTCACAACATTCATAACTTTCTAAGCTTTTATCTACATTATTTAATGTTTTGAATCAGTTTTTCAGGGTGCTGTACAGATAACAGATATCTCATTAATTTAACAAGTGGTTTTTGTAACATTATTGGGCAATTTGAATTCACGCAGTGCAGTAATTGACATTTTGAAACATGATTTCTACAAATAATATAAATTAGTAACAATAGTAAAATACAGTAACACTTATGAAAATATATAAAAATTTCTGCTTTTTCAGATGGTACATAAATTAATGCGTTCAAACAAATATTTTTTCAAAACTGCATAGCCAAATTTGAATATATAAAAAAGGTAATTCGTCTCTTACCAACTTAATAATAATTATGTGGCTTAATATTTCTTATACACATTAAAAGGTATTAATTAAGTATTTTATAAAGTAATATAATATTAGGATTCTCGAATTGAAATTCGTTTATCTAAAAATATTTAAAACTATTGTTTTAATATTTTTTATATCATTCATTTTTGAGAACAATAAGCAAAGCCAAATTGACAGCAAAGACATCTGTCAATTAAACATTAAACAAATATATATTTTAATTTAAATGAATTAGGTCATCCGGAAATTACTGTTGATTTTTAATGAATTCTTTTTAAAAAATTACTGTTGATGTATAACTTTTTTGGTAAAATAAATTAAAATAATAAAAATGCAGCGGTTGGAATAAACGGTGAAGTACTTTTAAATGGAAAATATTACTATTTAGCAATTTTTTGAGGTTAAAAATGAATCTGTCAAAGAACTACTTTCGACACATTTCTATTTTATATTAAAAATGGAAAAAAGAGTTCAAGTTACCACCACTACGAGTTGTGAAGTCTGCATGCAAGCTGTTATCTCAGCAAAGACGGTTCGAAGATGATTTTTAAAATTAAAAGGCCAGAATTCTAATCTTAAAGATAATGCTCAATCTGGATGCCAACCTGGTTGTAATGATTATATTTAGGAGAAACCATAGTCTAGAACCCTTGCCCAAATGCTTCATAATTGGAGGAAGTACTCAAAATACCAAAGAGTACCATTTATGATAACATACAAAACTGGGATTCGTTAACCATTACGATATTTGAATCGTTCGGTTGCGCAATGAAAATCATAGTTTGTAGAACAAGCCGAGAGAGCATCGATTTGGTGGATAATGATATGTATAAGGCTATTACATAAACAGATCTTATCGAAACACTTGAAACAGAGAGGCGAAACGATAGGTACTGTTTTTAGGCTTCTCATGTATTAAGCCCAAGGCAGGTCTCAAAACGAGCACAAATCTGTCAATTATTACTTTCTGGACATTTAAAAGATAATTCTTCAAATAAAAGATACCTGGAGATGAAACTACATAGAAAAAAGTTGATGAAAAATTCACATAAACAAAATAAGTAGTTGTCTGAAGACAAATCGGTGTACCACTTCCGAATCGTCCTAAGAAGGTATTATTGAAGTATTATTTTGAGTTACTAAGGAGAAATCCAGTTTATTAGAAATTGATTTGATAATAAATTCCGATATCTGTTCTGAAATCCCAGTCTCCATATAGCTCAGACAATTTATATTAATATTTGTTCAGACTTCAGCAACATTTCCTGCTCAACAAAAGGTTTGCTTGATAGAATGCTTGATATAAAAGTTTTTCTGATTCAGGTCTCTAATGAAAAACACCTGCTGTATGAATGGTATCGAAAGTTTGGTCAAAGGTTGGGAAAAAGTTATAGATAAAAATAAAGAATACATATTTGATGGACTGCTTTATGATATTTGTGAAAATAATTTCTAATTTTCTAAAAAACTGTCAATTTGAAAATCCTTAAGTATAAATAATTCTTCCTTTTTAAAAATAACAATTAAATATTTAAAATAATTAAAATTTATAATATATTTATAATACGTAATTTTCATCATATAAAAGTAATAAAACAGATTTTTACTTCATTAAAAATAATTGAAAATAAAAGTAATTACTTGTGTAAATTATTCAAAGACACATAAGTAGTTGAGGTTAAATCTGGAATTTGTTGAGTGAGAAGGCTATAAGGATATCCAACATGGTTTATGTAAATAGAAAAAGGATTCAGTATGCCATTCTAAAAACGTTAAATAAAAGAACAGTAATTAGGTAATGATAATTGTAATAAAAATAAAATACAAAATCATTAGTAAACAAGATAAAAAGTAATTTTTTTCACCTGTAAAATTGACTAAAATTGAAATATACTTTTAATTAATATTTTTCTAAATTTTTGATGATAATAATTTTAATTAATTAACTTAATTAATTTTATCAACAATCTTAGGGGGTCTAAGTTTTCCATTAAAACTTTCAGTAAAGCCAGGATGTATGGAGGGGTATCACACTATGTATATTGATAGTAACATGATAATTGTACCATTTTCTCCTCTTTTATTAATATAAATACCATATATGAATATTTGTAGGACCAAACCATTAATAAATTGAAAAACAGAAATATTAGTAAACTCATTAAAAGTAATTAATTAAATGATTTTTAAGGAAATAAATTGTACAACAATAGCAAAATTTCTTTTATTAAGAGAGATTTGCAAACAAGAAAATTTTTGTTTGAATGAATAAAACGAGAAAATAATTACTTGAACAAATTGACTGAGATAATAGATCGTTAAGCAGGGATAAGGGATTATTTCTTTCATGATAAATCAAGTAAATAAAAGCTACAAACTTGATGTTCTTCATTGTAAATATTAGTGAATAGAGCTAAAAAGGCCAAATTATATTTTGTTGAGAATATATTAATAAAAATTTAGAAAGTGAAAAATTTTAGATGAGAAAAGTTTAATACAAAGATCCTCAATTTTGAAATTGTACTTTACGAAAGGTAGACAAAGTCCGTGGGTACTTAAATTACGAAATCGTGAGGAAAGACCTTTTCTCAAAGATTACGATTGTAGAGCTAAAATTACTATCAGAGATGCACAGACTTCCTCTGGAGGCTCAACTTAGATTAAAGATAATTATATCCATTACTAAAAGTCATTACATTCAAAATTTAGTAAACAAATAGAAAATCTTTTAATAAATATAAACAAAAATAATAATAATAAATAAATAATATAATATTATTTATATAAAAGATATATCATATATCAGTTAGTATTTTATTGCTTTCTGAATATTACATATAAGGAAAAAAGTGAATGTTTCACAAAAAGAGAAAATTATAAGAGAAAGACATTATTTAAATATTAAGAGAAATATTAAAATATTAAATATTAAAATATTAATTAAGAGACATATTAAGAGAAAGAAAGTATTTGATTGAAAATGATAAACATTAAGTTTTCTATATCTGAATGAAAAATACTTAGGGCGTTTTGTCTAACAACTCAGTAATAATGTCAAATGTTTGATTAATGAAAGTAATGAAATTAAACGAAAGTTTGATCTAACATTTCAAAACAAACTGAGTGTTGATCTTTATACCATATCAGTATAAAAATAATGAAGGGACAAACACAAAACAATCAAATCTTTTTATTTGAGTAAAAGGTTTAACAAACAAAGGCGTTTAAAATCCCTTAATCAGAATAAGATTCTCAAAATTTTCTTTTAAAAATTTGTCAAAAACAATTTAAAGTATAATAAAATACAAAAAATAAATTATTATAATTTTTTAAAATATACAATATTTATTTATTTTGCTAAAATAACATAATTACATTTGAAATCAAATTAAAAATAATTAAATGTTGGTATTTTGTTTAAATGGGCTAAATATATCAGGCTTTTCCACATGAAACGACGGATATTTATTATTGTTACAAAGATCTATTAATCAATCAATTCTTATGATAATAATTATTTTAATATATCAAACGCAAATTTCGATTTTCATATAATTTCAAAGGTCCAATTTATACATTATTATTTTTGGATAAAGATTTTCATTCTTTATGAATTCAAGCTTCATTATGATGTATCAGAAACACATAAAAATATTAATATAAGCAAAAGATCAAAACAAATATATTTTAAAGAAATTAAAATGTGTAACTTTAGTACTGAATAAAACGATAGTGGAAAATCGGCTGCTGTCGTAAATAACGACCATTTGAAAGAAGTATTTGAAAGCTAAACTAAAATTTAACCTGTGACGAGAGAAGTGGGTTTTATATGAGAATCGATAAAGATTAGCACAATAGTTGAATGTGGATATAAATCGAAACTTGACTAAGCAAAGTATTCACTTTTACTAAGATTACTGTTTGGTGGTCTGCAACCAAATTAATTCAAAAAACCTTTTAACACTTAGTGAATCTATTAAAACTCAGTCATACTAAAACGAAATTAAGGTATTACACCAGTAGTTTTATGAAAATCAATCAGCACTTATTAGTAGGAAGGGGCCTATTTGACTAGAAGATAGTGTAAAATTTTTGAGATTAACAACACAACAGTGACATGATTCGAACAACTAGGTTTACGTAACCAGCTTTATTCTTCAACGGACCTTTCGCCATTACATTATCATATGTTCAAACATATACAAACAGATACATTTCTGACTAATAAGATGTTACTGTGAAGTTCAAAATGTTATTGTTCAGGTGTTTAAATCTTGAACTCCTGATTTTTATGAATTTTTAAGGGAATTTATTGTCTTGATTGCAGAAGTATATTGAGAACAATGGAAAATATTTTGTTGAATAAAATGTTTCATTGGTTTTTGCGATTTAGTTTAGATACATTTTAAAAACCGAAATTTCATGTGGCTCAACCTGAAAATTAATTGGTTTCGTTAATTTTAAAATCTTACTATTAAACTTTCAATTTTTGAAAACAGAGTTCAAAATTTTAGTGAAAACACCCACCAAGTCACTACCATATAAATAACAGACACTTGTGAAAACCGATAAATAGATAACCAACTTTCTTCTGTACTAAAAGGTCGCAGAAAATATTTAAGAAAAGGTTGAGAAATCCTGTAATTTTTTTTCAATTCGTTAATGTGCTCTGGAATTAGGCATTGATATAAAGAGTTGGGCAATATTATTAGCGAAACAGAATTTACAGAATAACATCCCGAGTTTTGAAATCAGTATTTTTATTTTATTTTCTGCCTCAAATCCGATTTCTTAAAATTACTTAATTATCGTGCCGTGTGAATTTTATTTTTCTACATTTATTAATTTAATCATGAAATGTATTTATTTCATTTTTTAAAATAAAATTTTCTATTAGGTCTAAAAATTGAGAAGTTGCCTATTTAGTAAATGACTCAAAAGTTACCATTAAATCCAATTTTTGCTAAATAGGTATATATTATTATGTTAAAGATAATTATTAAAGGTAATAATCTAATAAAACTAATATAAAAAACTTTGTTGTTTTATTATTCCATATAAATAGAGATAAATCAACTGGCATCTGAAAAATAAATATAAGGTATTGTTTATTGTTTATTGCCTTCCAATTGAAGAAAACGGCTTATGAGAACACAAATATGATTATTTCCGCTGTGGGTAAATGTGTAGTCAGCTATAAAACCTCAAAAAATGGTTTGGCGGCTTGGAAAGCGGAAATCAAGACATTAACGATCTAGAAGGCCCAGGTATATAAAAAATCATTGTGGATTAAGACCTTGAGAACTTGTTAGATGAAGATTCATGTCAGACGCAAGCAGCGCTTGCAATACAGCTTGGAGTTACTCAGCAGTCAATTCATTTTATATTTCACATTATATAAGATATGAAGTTAAGTTAAGCATTCATTAATTTTAACTAAATTTTAAATATTTTTTATAATTGTTTTAATGAATTAAAATGGTTATATCTTATATTATTATTAAAAATGTTATATTATAATTTAAATTATGTTTTTAAAATTAAAATTCTTGCGGTCAGACAGAAATATTTCAACACTGATTTTAATGTTAAGAAGATTGTTAGACGTAAATGGGATAATTAAAAACTCTAACTTCTGGTATTAGGCCTATTCTAATTTGAAAGAAGTAATTTTAGCTATCAACACAAATTTTTGTATAATAATACAATGTATGAAAATGAATTGTTATAAGAGAGTATCAAAATAAATATATATTTGTCATATTGAGAGAAGTATATATAAATTACGAAACGGAAACTACATTGATAGATTTTTTCTTTCAATATTTATGAAACCTTAGATTTAATATCTCTTGTGTGAAGATTGTCTTGTTCCTTCTGTTCTTTTATTTCAAATAAAGCACACCTATTTATCTTAATGAGTTATTTTATCAATATTCATTCCGCCTTAACTTTACAAAATCTCAATGATAACAAAAGGGTACAACCTTCACATTGATCTCTAACTTTGTTGGTATCTCAGATTGACACATTAAAACGCAAATAAATCGTCACCAATAGTATAGATTTTTTTAAGGATTTAAATGAAAATTATAATGAGCAAATTTTCAATTAAATAATATAAAATAACAATAATAAAGAAATAATATCGTTTTGGAAAAAATCAATTTATAAAATATTTTCGTACTCGACGGGAAAATTTTCTACAATTACTTTTACATTTATAATCGATAATATTCTTTTGGAGCTATTCATAAACAATGGGTCCTTTATATTAATCAATCAATTAATCCCATAAATTAATTTATTCAATTGATTTAAGATTTTTTTTAGAAAATCAATTACCAACATAGCTTTAGAATTTTTTTCAAATTTTTTTGTTAAATTTTAACAATTTTGATAATTTAATATATTTTAAGTTTCATTAAGTTACAATTTTTAAATAAATAAATAAAATCAATTTCCATTAAGATTTCTTGTAAATCTTTAAGTTAGGAATAAATGTTTTTTAATTTATAAATATAAAAAAAAACTTATAATTTCAATTAAAATAAATAAATAAATTTTCCTTTTACCTTTTGCCATTAATTCAGGCTTGAGCAATTTGCATTATTTTTATATTATTAAAAATGTACTTATAACGTTTTAGGATTTCCATGAGAACAATGTTTTGTCATTTCAAAGAATTTTAATGTTATTACATTCTTTTAATTGTTTAATTGTAACATATTTTTAATACCTTTATTTCTTAAAATGAATATTTTATTTATTTTTTTAAAAAAAATTTCAATTTTAAAATTAATTTTCTTTTTAATATTTTTTAATAATAAAAAATTTAAAAAATGTATATGAAAGATCAAAAAATATTGCAAATTATAACAATTAAAGATATTTGAAATTGGATTTACTCAAAATATAAAATCTATTAAAATATTATAACATTAAGTAATAAAAAAAAATTTATTTTGAAAAATGTTTTATAAACTTATTTTTGGATATTTTCATTATCATTTTTTTGTTTCAATTTTTTAAAAAAAAGTAATATATAAAATTTAAAATAGAATAATTTATGACTTGATTTATTTTTTCTGAATATATAATAATATATTATTGTTAAAATGTTTATATTTTGCTTATTTTTCAAATTTATCCTGCAAGTCAATAATAAAAATAAGAACTATTGATCCTTCAACAAACAATTTGCTAGTTCCATACTTAAGAGATAATTGCAACGCATTATAGCGCTTACTCTAGTTATAATTTGAAATAATTGCTAATGGTTATTGTTAATTAAAAATGTTTTATGGAATTAACATTTTATTATTATTATCATTATTATTATTATTATTATTTATTTATTATTATTATTATTATTATTATTATTTATTATTATTATTATTATTATTATTATTATTATTTTTATTATTACTATTATTATTATTATTTATTATTATTATTATTATTACTATTATTATTATTATTATTATTATTATTATTATTATTATTATTTATTTTGATTTTTTTACAGTACTACGCTATTCAAACTTCGAAAATCTATTATCAGAAAGTCACTATGAAGTATAATGAAGCATATAATATACAAATATAAATATAAAATATAATCACAATACGTAATTTACAAAGAATATTTCATGCTGAAATATTAATATAAATAATTTTTTAAAAATTATTTTCTCATAAGATAACTGACATTCTATTTTTGAAAATTAAAACAGAAGTCGATAAAATCAGTATCTCTACAGTAATCTACTTCCTTATTGTCTATAAGATATTTTATGGAGAATTTTTGAACTCAGTATTATGAATAATAATACTGATTTCATTTTAATTTATTAAATAAAATTTGACTTAAACAAAAAATACAAACTTTCTCCTTGAATGTTATTTTATTGCCAATAACATAGAAAATAATAGTCTTCGTTCTAAAATTATCATTTAAAATTAATAATAAATGGTTCCTGGTGGAGATATTATATAGAAATAAAAAAAATAAATTAAACTGTAGAAAATATGATTTAAAAAGTAAAAAATAATTTCACTTAATAAGTTAAACAAAATATCGAAAAATTTATTCATAAAAAAATTAATTAATAATAAATAATGACATTTATTGAAAAAATCAATACAATCTGGTAGTGAAAATTTAATAATAATTAATTCATACTGTCATTGAATTATTAAAAATATTTTTCTTCATATCGAAATATAATTATCAAGTGGCCATTCCATAATTTGCTATTGAAATAGTTATAAGATTAATCCAATTTTGATATACAAGTTAATGTTGAAGCTTCATTTTAGCATTAATAAGTCTTTAAGTTTTTTGGAAAATACATATCGTTAGAGATTATGAAATACTAATCTTTAAATCTGTTCAAAAAATTAGTCTCATTTATTTTTATTTTAATAATAATAATAATATTATTATTACAATACTATAGAAAAATAATCTATAAAAATAACTTGCTCATTATGATTTTTGTGTGACATTTATAACAAAATGATGGATTTATTTTAAACAAAATTTTAAGTGCAAATCTGTCATAATGACATGTATAATCAATTGTTTTACAACTATGAATATCATAAAAGAAATCATATTCCAAAAATGTACATAATCCAACAATTAATTCCCGTATATTTTCCCACAACTATCTGCATCTATTTCATCAATGATTATTTATTACAAATATCATTAAATAATAAATTATTGATTAATAAATCATTATTTATTACAACGGTATTTTAAAATAAATATTTGTGAATAAATATTTATCTGCCAAATATTAATTAATTGAATTAAAACATGATACACTTGTATTACTATTTGCCATTTGGAATCTTACAATTACGAATCATAGGCAAAACATTAAAATATTATTTTTAAAAAATATATTTATTATTTCACTTCTATTCATCTTACAAAATGTAAAAGAAGCTTTGAAAACCATTTTGGATGATTAATAAATAAGAAAACAATTCTTTTATATGTTGGAATATAAAGTAATGCATAAATAAAAAAAAGGATAAGCCATTAAATAAAGAAATACATTTAGTAATAAAAAATCATATATGTATACTATTCTGTGGATATTTAAGAAATCGAAACGCATTTATTTTGAAAACAGTATTACATCTTAATTAACAATATTTGTCATTGTTAGATGCAACATTTGCCAAAATTTCTGGCAAATTATGAATAAATTTTTCTTTAGTGGAAATCCATTCCTACATGCATTCAAGTCCATTTACCATCGATCTAAATCAGAAATAATAAAATAGATCAATATTTGGAGAATATAACGGATGATGTAAGGCGCTCATCACTTCTAACGATTCCTTGACAGATTTAGAATATTGTCTACTGTATCACCGGATTTTAATATTTTGAAGAACACCAACCCCTTTAGCTTCTCCAGATGAACAATTAAGTGTTCTGTTCATAAATATTGAACTTTGCAATGGAAATTACTGATTGCCCAGATAAGCTAACAAACCTGCGTTATTTAAATAAATCCATTTTCATCGCCTGTAATTATTCGACGCAAAAAAGATTTTTTTTTGTTGTCAAGGTTTTCGCAAATTGTTTATGGTTTCTTCATCATTCTCAATCATGTCATCCATTTTTTTCAACATGAATCGTTCCAATTTTATGTAGATAATCGCAAATTGCATTTTGAAAATCATTCAACTGCTTGGCTAGTGGTTTTTGTGTTAGGGTATTATCGTCTGCCAAGATTACGTCCAATTCTGAGTCTTTAAAGTTTTTCGGTGACATTGGAGTTTTTTTATCTATAATCAAAAACTCGCCTTTTCTAAATCTGTTGAATCATCGTTCAAAAGTGTCTTAAGAAGAACTAAGATCATCAAATGCTTTCAAAATAAGACGATGATGTAAAAAGTTAAATACATACATAAAACAATCTGATGTTTGATGTAAATATAAAACAAAGGAATTCACAGAAATAACTGCTACACCTAGAACAAGGTGCAGCGCTAGAATCGGGACAAAATTTAAATTGAGATTTCTTTAATATTAAAAATCATGAATTGTTTAAATATGTTTTGCTTAGATAGATAATTTCAACATATTATATTTGAAGTGACTTTAAAATAGCAAATCTGAATACAATAAAAGATCTGCCATCATCGAAGGCCTTAATGCTGGCAAAGAGACGATGTGGCAAAGAGACATGATCTCAAGCAAATCTGAGGAGTTACACTGCTACTCCATCAAGGAAGATTCAAATTAGACAGAAAAAAAGACTGCACAAGTTATCGCAAGAGCTAACGATATGATAAAGGAAGACCCAGAAACATCAATGCGGAAAATGACATTGATCTCGGAAATAAGTGAAAGAAAAATGCGTCATTTGGCTGAAGAGGATATAAGGTATACACCTGGAAAGTCCATCGGAGACCACCAAGCCAAAAAGAGTTTCCCGGTACAAATTGCTTCTTCACTCTTTGTAACGCGAAGCTTCTAGCGGCATCCGTTTTTTCTCAGATGAAAAATTTTTCACTGTGAATGAAAAAGTGAACAGGAGCAATGACAGTTGACTCGCTCAAAGCCCTAATAATGTGCCTGTGGTAGAAAAGACCGAATTTATAGCTACTGTCCTTTTCGAGTGAAGGCGATGCTGTTACCATTTATTTTGAATGTTTTGATAATTACAGTAAAACCCTGCACGTAGACTGTGGCCTCAGGATGTATTTCAACAAGATGGTGAACCTCCTCATACAAGCCTACTAGTTCAAAACTGGTTTGCAAACAATATTAATATGTTTTGGTCAGAGGATTTATGGAATCCAGATCTAAACTCCCTGGACTATCATGTGTGGGATTAAATACAGACACAAATAAGTTGCCGCATCCTAATACCAATTCTCTTCGAGCTGCTATTGATGCCGAATTCAGAATTATTAACTATGGGCATCTAAAGAAAGCATGCTCGAACTTTAGAAAAAGAATTAAGCAAGTGATAACGGCAAATGGTGAATTTTTTAGCAAATATTTTACGAATAAAAAATTTCTATTAGTATTTCATTTTATTTTTGATAAACTATGATAAATATATAACTTTGTTAAAAATGTATGTTGTCCGGATTCTAGCGCTGCACCCGGTGTGTGCGTATATGAATAGTTTCATTAAGTAATGTATTATCACGATGCTGGAAAATTAATTACTTTTCCTTATTAATATTCAATTTGAAAATAATAAAGGAACAGTGTAAAAACTTTTTTTTAATTGATAGAAATAGTGTTATTAATTTAAACAAAAGGTATTTTATTTCTTAATTAATGGATTTTTGGAAATATTAAAAGTGAAAACTGATATAAAACGACTGAGTGAGAATTGAAATTTTTTTAAAATATATTTACTACTATTAATAAAAATTGAAAATTTCCAAAGCGAAAATTTTAAATTGCAATTAATTGTTTAAATTTAGAAATGGTTATAGAAATATTTAAGCTACTTAATGACAAAATATTGTTATCATCTCTTGCCTCATTGGAAATGATAAAGTCTTCGAGGTTGCTTTCCTGCCAAGAATATGCAAAATCGATATTTGATCATATTTAATACTCATGAGAAAAGACATTCTATATGGTATCACCAAGTCTGCATTTCAACTAATCAAAAGAAAAGTTTTAGAATATAAATACATATTTCTGTCTTGCTTATAATAAATATTTTATGTTTAGAAATTAAATGTGAAGTAAAATGTAATTTAATTTATTAATTTTATGATTTTCAATTAAAAGATTAAATTTAATGAAAATAGAGAAATATCAGTAATATAAATGTAAACATTTTACCAAAATTAATAATACGTTAATTGATAAAATGTTAATTAATTTCGACTGTTCATAGAAATTGTGAATATAAAATGTGTTTAGTAAATATTTACTTGTTATAATATTCAGTAAGGTAATTTTCAATAAGAAATTATTTTAGAATTATATCAGGAAAATATGTTAAATTAAACCATTTTTCTCTCACACACTAGTACTTATTACTGTTTGATAATAATAATAATAATAATAATAATAATAATAATAATAATAATAATAATAATAATAATAATAATAATA
>JBBMKC010203557.1:0-13791 GCA_037834085.1 Bipalium vagum
TCAATATTTTCATACATTTTAAAACTAATATTTAAAATTTTCGCAAAATATAAATTTAATGATATATTTAAACAAAACCTATTTTCGAAGCCTTTATATAAAGAATAATAATTATCAAAAATATCATTTCAATATTTAAATTTTTTCGGTTCCATTCTCAGAACTTTTCAGCCCAACCATGTACATTTATTTAAATATTCTAAATAGTAATAAAACAAATATTAAAAATAATAAATATATTCAATATTTATTATCGGAAAAAGCCTAATGAATGTAAATAATTTATATTTCTTTTTTCATAAATTTTTACAAATAAATAGCAAAAAAGTTTAAAAACAGAAATTAAAGAAACCGGACAACCTGCAAAATTTTATTATTAATAATGTTTTGGATCATGTCAAACTAATTTCCATTTATTTAAAAAAATAACCTAGTTTATTTAAAAGTAACGAAAAATTTATTTCACTTAAAGTTATTTCCGTTGCCAGGTACCACCTTTGACCACCCAAGTGCTGGGCTACACAAAAACATAAAGCTTATTGTGATTTAAGTGATTTTCATTTGTAATAGGAACAAAAAAATTAACAATTGATGTCTTATTAAGTTCGCTAGGGTTGACGTTTTAGAGCACATTGAGTTATTAACGTAACACAAACAATGAAAGGATTCCTCAGTAGAAACATTTTCATCTTTTAAAACAATTCATTGATTTATCAAATTTTTTATGTATCCATTTAAAAATGTGCTGAATAAGAGACTGCTGCATGAATCGAAACAAGTGGAAGTCAGGTGGTGCAATAATAACAATCTCCCAACCAAGTATTTTCAAAGTTTCTTTTACTCGTGTTGCGATATGTGACCATGCATATCGTGTCTTTGAGCACATTTTGATCTCTTGGAATTTATTGCCGAATAAATGTTGCTGTCTTTAATAAAAAAAAATATTCTCTATGTGTAGGTTAGAAAAGGTCATGTTCACATTAAGCTTGTAACAAAAATCTATAGATTTTTTTTGATAATTTGAAGTTAAATAATACCGCCTTCACAAATGACCTTTTATAAATATATAATTTTGAGATTGTCCCTAAAATAATAACTAAGTTTATGAAAACTGGTATGTAAAATCAGTCTTTGAAGACAGGACCCCAACTTTAAAAAAACAGACCTTGAGGGATGAGCCTAAAAATGTATTTTGTCTAAAAATATCATCTGTATATATTTAATAAAGATAAAAATATATTAAATAAAAAGAAAAATATATAAAATATCTGATATAAAAAATATACAAAATGTATAAAATATGCCAAATATTTAAAATACATAAAATATTTTATCACAATATCCAGGGGTGTTTTTTTTATAAAAATAAAAAGGTTAGGAATCCTTTCCTCAAAGACTGATTTTAAATACTACTCTATTTTCATTACTTTTTTAAAAACACTAAAAAATCAAATTAAAAAAAATATATAAATCAAAAACTCACTAAAAATAATTCGAAAATAAATAAGTAAAAAATAATTCAAAAAATATGTAAAAAAATAACTAAAAAATAATTTTAAAAAAAGTAAAATAAATAAATAAAACAAACTTTAAAAATCACTAAAAAATCAAATATTTTCTTAAAAAATGAACTCAACTTATTGTGAAATTTGTCAAAAAGATTGTAGAACTCTTGCAGATTTAATTTCTCATAAAAATCCAAAAGACATTTAGAAAATTTAAATAATGTTCAACCACCAAAAAAACAATGTGATTTTTGTGAAGATATTTTTAGAACAGTTGCTGAAAGAATTTCTCATGAAAAATATTGTGATAGAAATCTAAATAATCTTAATATTCAAAATTATCAAAATAGTTAAGTTGCAAGTTCATAATTATAATAATAAAAATAATATTACTTTAAAAGATCAATTTTAATTAATTTTAAATTTTATTATTATTATTATTATTATTATTATTATAAAGTCTAATTTAAATTACTTTAGAAAAAATTAAATTACTTTTTAGTTTATTAGTTTAAACTTACTTGAAATAGCCATAATTAAAATTTCCAAAAAATTATATATTCTTTGAAAAATTATCAATAAAATTAATAATTAAATTAAGTATTGTAAACAATGACGAATACACTAAGACCAGTACACTAAGACATCCTTTGTGACTCATACAATATTGAAATGTTCGAGATCAAAGTGAGGCAGCAGGAGGACGAATATATCTGGAGATGCAATCCAAGCAAGGCAGTAAAAAGCATAATGTATAATTTAATAAACAGTTTTAATTTTTTATCTTTCTGTAGATGTGAAAGTAACTGGTTTACGACTGAGTAGTCTTCTGGTCAGTATAAAAGGCTCTGGAGTTCTCAACGAACCTCCTGAATTTAGAAATTGGTTACGAGCTATTTCTATTTGCGTCAGAAAAATATTTTTATTTTCCGAAAATTGCTTTTGATTATATTTGAATCATTGAACACGTTATTGACACAAGTGAAAGGGTGAGTAAAATAATGAGGCAAGTGTTACGAAAGTGTTCAAAGTGAGCGTAACAATTTTTTTTCAAAAATCAAATCAAAATAAAATATTATAACATGGAAGTAATTATTAAAACTGTCAGGATTATGGATATTTATTAGGTTAGTGAACAATATTTTTTGTTTTTAAAATAAATTTTTTTATTAAAAAATAATGAAAACAAAATTTATTATATGAATTTTGAAACTTAGTTATGTCTAACTTATTTTCAAAGTTACATGAAAGTAAAAATAAGTATAAATTAAATTACTAAGAAAAATAATTCTTTTAAATTGAAAATCGACTCATTATTTTAGTTTTGCATATTAATTCGGTTCGCTTTATGTCAATTAATTATTGATTTTTTTAAAAAATATAATAGCTTTATATTTATTTTAAAAATAAGTCTTGACCATTTTGTTTAATATGACTGAATGGAATTTATTATTAATAGAGATAATTTAAAACCTATATTTACAGTTGTAAACTACATAGTTAACTTAAGTTTATAGACATTTTATGTTTAAATTTTTAATCTTTCACAATTAAAACAAAATGCACTGAAATTTAGTTAATAAAATGATAAAATTAATAACCATTAAGTGAATACAGTTTATTCATAAAATAGTGATAACATACTATAATGTTATTATCAAAATATAATTAGAGTACAAATAAAATGAATTTTTCATGGGAAATTAAATATAAATAAAACGGATATTTCTTGATAAAATATAGCTTCATTTGACAGACAAAATTTTGTTATCTAGGTTCAAATTGTCGAAAGGGGATTAATTAATGTTTTAGTGAACGTTCAAGAAAAAATCATAAATAAATTCTAATATAATTTTTATATTGACGAAGAATTTTGGAAAAAACAAAAAAGACGTAAATTTATTAAGACAAGACAAATAAAGTTGAATGCACTGAAATTGAAACGTTATCCTCTGATACTTTGGATGAAATTTTGATAACGTTTTATACATATATAAATCTGGATTCTATATTTAAACTGTCATTTCTCTTTCAGGAATATTATGAACATTTATCTTAGTGCAGAACTAAATTCCAAAATGTTTTTATTGATTGTCGTTTTGGAGACTTTTACTGGAAATTCTTTTCCACCCTTTGTTACTATTTTATTTAATGAAATTGAACAGTCTTCGTCAATCCATTCCAATATCATATTTTCTTGCTCATATGTTCATTTTTGTGGTGCAACTCCACATCTTTTCTTTTTTCAATAGTTCCTTCTATAAGATATTTCTTGATTATTTGATGTTTCGAGATCTTTTTAATAATTATTATCTCGGAAATCTTTGATATGAATTTTCTTGCAAGGTACGAGTCATTAGTTCATTTTCTATCTTTATTAATTGTTTGTCTATTCTTTAAGTCCACCTGATTAACCAATAATGTTAATTTTTAAATATTCTTTGAAGAATTTTTAAAGTAAAAAAAAACTCACTTTAAACAAATGTCAAAATTGAAAAATAAACCTTTACAATGACAAAATAGATGTGAATTTTGTGTGATTTTGTTTCAATATCATGAAAAGTGTCGAGAACTACATAGTTTATTAATGTTTAAAAATCGATAGGTCATTGATGGGACTTTGATAATATATAAATTCCAAAATCATTTAATATTCCCGGCAGGCAAACTTCATCGATTGACTTGTCTTTTAATAAATAACCTCTTCAAAATAATTACTCAATCTTAGTCGAGAATTAAATTAATTCGGTTGTTGTCCCTTCTTTTTTTTATTGCTAATATTTTACGCGGTCGCTAGCTGGTAAACTACGAAGGGCTTTAGGGTATTAAACTAAGTTTATACCTTAAGATATCTGAATCTTTGACAGTTTAATTTAATAATATTTTTACAAGATTTTATTAGAAAGAATTTAAAAAATAAATATTTTAAACAAAAGTTTTCTCTCAATTAGTATTTTGTTCGTTTCAATTTTATATTGTGATAGTAATCATCCATAAATCCTTCTGATCATATTTATTTTGTTGAATTACCTAAAAATCACCAAATCGATTTTCTTAATCTCATTAAATTCATATTTTTTAGGAACTTAACATATCCAATTTAATCGTGAGCCCGTTATATTGTAAAAAGTTTTCTTTCATAAAATCAATTTAAATCTATTTGAAACTCTTTGTTAAAATGAATTTTATATTTTTGAATAATACTATTTATGTATCACACTTAAATTTAGATAATAATTCGATATTTTTATTCAAACAATTAAACAGTTTACACTGAGCTCTTTAAAAGTAAGAACAAATTTGGTTAACAGAAAAAGGTTTATTCTTCAGCATTGATAATTCTAAACCCCATGCATCAAATATGACACAAAAGAAATTAAGAGAACTGTTTAACAAAGTCTTTCCACTTCCACAATCTAGCTCATACATCGCAGCTACAGATTATCATCTGTTCCTTTCAATTGCTTACTTCCATAAAGGAAAAAATTTTTGAAAACCCGGACGACATAAGAAATGAATTGCAAAAATTTTTTGACGAAATTTTTTTGTTGCATTTATTCTTTGGTAGATAAATGGCAGAGAGTAGTTGACATTGATGGAGAATATTTAATCATTTATGTATGTTTGTATGTTAAGAATAAAATTTATTTTGAAGCTTTGTTGATTGGAGCTCATAATTAAATTGGATCCCTAATATATATTAATATAATAGTAAAAATTGTCACCAATAATTTGAAACCTGAAAATGAAAAATCAGTTAAATTGTATCAAATTTTCTTTTCAGAAGAATAACAATATTTTTATATCTGATATACAGTCATGAATTAAAACAATAAAGAAATTCAATAATTTCAGGAGGGATTTAGTGCATTTTATTATTTTCAAATTTATGTTTATTATTAAGAGACAGTTACATTATTAATAATAAATAATTTTAATTGCCTCGAGAATATCCATGAAATACATTTTCCATAAAGTAAAGTAAAAAATGGAATCACGTAAATACTTAATAATAATAATAATAATAATAAAAGTCATCTTGCTGGTTAACCTAGGTTCAACGATAACCTTTTGCGTTGTCGAGGTAGATCAGTTTTTTAACTCCAGTTATTATTCACCATAGAAGTTTCTTCTTTTTGGATCTGGAAAGTATTGAGACCGAGGTCTTGAAACGGTTCTCAATTCCTTTTTTTGTCAAGTCATATGGAATCCATTTTCCTTTATTTTGCATCTTCCACATATTATGCAAACACAATGAAATAGTTACAGGACACGCATTTAATATTTTTAAATATTCTTTGAGAGTCAGAATGCATTCAACTTCTAGTAATGCTTCTAATTCGGCATTGTTTAACTTTCGAGGCTGACCTGGGTGTGGCTTATCAGCAGCACCATTGAATCTCTGAAACCATTCTCTGCATGCTTTTTCTGATGGGGAAGAATCGCTATAAGTCTCCAACAATAGTTGGCAGGCTTCCGCTGCAGTTTTCTTCATATCGAAATAATGCAGTACGTCGCAAAAACCGTTTTCCGTATTCCATATTTTTCAACTAAACTGTGATATAATTAGACTTGAATTTCAAATTAGTTTTAATTTTTAATTAATTGTGATAAATATATAACTTACTTTAACCGTCTCCTTTCAAAAAATATATTTTATAAATACCGCTCTTTTTTATCAACGACGGAAATTAATCAAAAAACCTATTATACTATTTTATCTATAATTTAATGTAAAAAGAATATTTGATTTCTCTTCTAATAAAATTCTTTGTCCATAAATAAGAAAAAAAGCCCGTGAATGCGTGACCAATTACTATTTTCACACCCTTGCAATTTTATTACTTAATAAAAATAATTAATAATTTGACTAAAACGCAGAATTTTATAGTTATAAATTTATTTCTCCTTTTCCAAGTTTTACTTTTTTATTTATTTATTTTTTCATTCGCTCTATTATTGACAGAAAAATTGAAAAACCCATGCACCAACATTTCGCTTAACAATCATCCAGCATAATTGAAGTTTTATTTTCAATTTATTTTGGAAAAATAAAATTAAATAATTGTTTTTAATAATTGTTTTATCATTAATTCGCCCACACAGCAATGATTGATGAAATACTTTTTGACATTTTATATGGATAATTACTGGTACTTTAATTTCATGATAATTAAGTTATTATGAATTTTATCAATTATTCTATTTCATTTATTATTTATGAATAATAATAATAATAATAGTAATAATGATAATTAAATTATTATTATAAAATTTAATCTATTTTATTTCATTTATTATTTATGAAAACTATAAATAATAAGTTTGATGATAGTTCCCAGAAAGATAAATGAATTCTCTTCACTCAGCATAATTACAGTAACATTAATTAGTAACAGTGATGATAAAATTTTAATGTGTAGGCTCATGAAGAAAATTTGCAATTTAGGAAAAATAATGAATATGGAACAAATAAATAAAAAAGTAATAGAAGTTCATCTTTTTATTTACAATCGACACTGATTAATTATTTTATTGTTTATATTATTATTTTATTATTTATTATATATTATGATTTATTTATATAAAATAATAATTAAAACAAAATATAAAAAAATATTTTAAATTTAAAATATCAAGATATTTTATATTTCATTTAATAAATTCATTTTAATAATGCAATTTTCTTTTAATATAAATTTATTTTTAAAATAAAAATTGGAAGCAAAATTTAAACAAGAATCAAAATAATCCACGAAAATGACAAAAAATATTTATTAAAAATTTAAATATTGTTTTAAAATAAATAAAGAATCATTTAAAATGAAAATAATATTAATATTAAATAATAAAAACACTAATTCAACAAATTAATATTACATTCTGTAATCTAAAGGGTATTGAAAAGTGATGAAAAATTTTCATTAACTTTAAGTGATGAAATATTGCGATACTTTTTTAACACCTTGTATATTAATGCTTCAAAATTGAAATTTAATACATTGACAGCCGGGTCAACCATTGCCTTAGTCCGAAGGTTTTTTAATTTTCAATTAAAAAAAACCATGTGCACTTTTACTAGATGGCAGCATATAACTATTATTGCTAGAAGCCAACATAATACTACTATGTTTAAAGTAAGGTGACTTATAAATGGGATGCTCGGGGTAATGTTGGAGTCCAAAAATCTGTTATTTCTATATTGTCACAAAATTCATTTAAATTTTGCTGCATTTCATTTTGATATGTCAAATTATAAATAAGTAACAGTTGTTTATTTACATCAATTAACTGACCTTATCACGATTTTTTAAAATGTCTCTTACACACAATTTTGTTCAATAAATGAAATAAATGCCACCAAAACTTTTCAAATGATTCAGGCAGCATTTGATGATCAATGTTTATCCAGAAAAAATATATTCAAGTGGTATAAATTGTGCGGAGAAGGACGTGAATCCATAGAAGATGATGGCTGTCCATCAACATTAATAACAAAAGGAAATGTGCAAACAATTAAGGACAAAGTTATGGTAAATCGTCATTTTAAAGTAAGAGAGCTTGCATATCATGTATGCATATCCAAATGTTCATTGGATGCAATTTTAAGTGACGTATTTGGCCTAAAACGTTTGTTAACCAAGCTTATATCAAAATCATAGCATATTTTGCAAAAACAACATCGTGTTGATGTTGCTAAAGAGATGCTGGAGCAACTAGAAAATGATCCAACATTCATGAAGCGTATTATTACTGGTAACGACATATGGGTTTTCAGTTTGATATTCTGACAAAGCAACATTCCAGTGAATGGCGAACTCCAAGTGAACCAAGACATAAAAGAATTCGGTAAGCGCCATAAAAAATCAAGAATCTGCTAACAGTTTTTATAGATTATCGTGGTGTAGTTCATAATTGGTTTCTAGCAAAAGATTGTACCGTAAGTAAAGATTATTATTTATAAATTATAGGTCGTTTACGTGAAGTGATTCGTCAAAAAAAGACTCGATTTAAGGGTGAAAATTCATGGTTTTTACACTTCTCATAAAGCAATTATTATCAGTGAGTTTTTATCTAAAAATTCAACAAATGTTATTTTGCATGCACCACATTCTCCAGATATATGACCTTGCAACTTTTTTCTGTTCAATCGATTAAAGAAGCCACTTCGAGGAACCAGATTTGATTCGGTTGAATCAATAAAACAAAAATCGAATGATGAACTTATGAAATTCCGAAAAGTGCTTTCTGAATTGGATTAAACGTTGGCGCATGTGTATCTCAACGCGAGGAGTATTTTGAAGGAGACAAAATAAATTTTGGTGATTAAATAAATATTGTCTTTTATTTTGACAATCATCTTACTTTTTGAACATATAAATTATTGTAAAAAGTACTTTCAAAGTAATACTTACTCCCGTATCGATGAGCACGGTTAACCTTTTTACTGATTCAAACTAATAGCACAACTGTCGTCTTTTATGACACCAGTAACAGTAAAATCAGTGCAATTTATCATAACAGAGCTTAACAATGAATTACCATAATTGAAAAAAGGTGTTTCTTAAATTCTTTATTAATAAACGGAAGTTGATTGGAAAAGAAATTTGATTGGTCAAAATTATTGTATAATTTAAAAATCTATTTAGAATATTTAAACGAAAAATGTCAGTTTCCAATGAAGAAAGATTGGTAGATCTAATACAAAATAGTACAATCCATGGAGTAAAGCGTATATACAGCACAAATATCAAATTCACGAAGGTTTTGTGGACACTTTTCTTCGTAATTGGGATCATCGGGATTATAATTAACATTATTTTTATTTTAATGAAATTTTTTATGAATCCCGTGTTTATCATGTACGACTTAGAACATGAAAATTTTCATTGGCCCCGTTTAACTTTTTGTAATCCTACATCACCGTTTTATTTTGATAATACTTCCGAACCTTACTGGAATGAGATATCTCAACAATCTCATAAGATAGCGAAAAAGATGTCAAAGGAAACGGATTTTTTTCAAAATATGCGGGACATAGATAATAGAGATTTGGAACTTGAAGAAAGAACCTTAACAATGTCCAGTGCTGATCCTGCAAAATTGAAAACTGGTGATTTCGAAAATCACATCATGCGACTCAGATCAACAGAGATCCATCCGGGAATATGTATAAATAAGGAATATCAAACTTATGGTCGCTCACATTTAAAAGAAGACTTATCTCCCATGTTTTCTACAATAATGGTACAAATAGGAAACAATATTCCTTGTCATACATTGAATTTAGAGAAGTCTGAAAAGTTAAAATTGGATTCTGTGAAGTCACTGTTTTTCATCCTAAGATTCAATTATGAGAGTTATCTCATTTTTAACTCAAGTTATATATATCGAAGTATTATTCTTTATATTACTGCAAACGAGACAATTCCTCAAAAACAATCGATAGTTCTAACTCCGGGATTT
The DNA here is from genome assembly GCA_037834085.1 of Bipalium vagum. Taxonomy (NCBI): domain Eukaryota; kingdom Metazoa; phylum Platyhelminthes; order Tricladida; family Geoplanidae; genus Bipalium; species Bipalium vagum. The sequence continues at coordinate 9,972 of JBBMKC010203557.1, forward strand.
ATCAATACAATTGTCCTCACTCAAACCCGTCATAAATACCAAAACCTTCGGCGAAGATGTAGAAATAATGAATATAAGATTGAACTATATGATGCCCTGATGCAGAATTCAAGTATGTATGAAGGCGATTTTGAAGACTGTAAAGACATTTTAAGTCAGAAGCTTTTTGTTAAGTACTGCAATTGTTATAATCCTTTATTGCCCATTTATAAAGATGGAAATCGAATTCCGAGATTATGTTTGAATGCGACGTTTTTTCCGACTTCTGAATTGATTAAGAATATAAAATGTATGAGTTCAGTTCAAAAAAAGTATTCTGACAGAAAAATTTTTGATCCAATTCTGGAAAAACAATGCAGACAGTTCAAACTGATCAAATGTAATTCAGTCTCTTACGAAGTCACTGAACAGAAGAAGATCAACATTGCCGTTTGGTCTTCGAACTTTAATACCAGAAGAAAGGAATATTTAAAAAAATTTTATAGACGATCATTCCGGTCAGAGCCTGATGATAAAAATTTTACGGAAAAAATTAAAGATAATCTAATTTATTTAAAAATCTTTCGAGATTCAGAATACGGAGATTATTATGAAGAAGTAAAAGGATATCCCTTTTCAGAATTACTCTCTGACATTGGGGGTCTCATGGGTTTGTGGTTGGGAATGAGTTTTCTTGGACTATTCGAAATCTTTGAATTTATTTACTTAATTTTAGGTAGGCTTTTTGAAATTTGTGATTCCAAAAAAAAAGACATGTGAATGTCAATGATGAAAACGGAAAAACATTGAACAATACTGATTTATAGATTTTATAGATGTTTATTGTTCCTTTATTTCATTTCTCCATTAATTAGAAAAAACTACGAATTTAGATTCACGTATTTGGAAATTTTTTTCTTATAAAACTTTTTTTATGAAAGATAATATTATTTTTAGTATTTGTTTTAATAATTGTGGTTAATTGTTTAAATCTTCTGTTGGGTTTTGTTAATCAATTTAAACATAAATTATTCATTTTGAAAATTTGAGTGACGGAAATTATAAGCATTATTTTTTAAAACTGATAGAATAACTTTAATATTCTTCGAAAACCAAGAATTATTTAAAATGAAAACAGCAACGCCTGCAATATTGCAAGCTAATATCGTTTATTAATTTAAGTGTCATTGTTGTTACAGGCTATACACAAGGGAAACACAACGTCATCTAAGAGCACGTATTATTGAACATTTGCAATGAAAAAGATCGGGTTAGTTAGCGCTGAAGAATTTATAGTAATTAAGAACAATTTGGATAATAACGATGATCGAAAGATTTGTAAATCATCATTATTTGTAAATAAAATATATATCACAAAAATGTGTACACTTATAAACTAACTTCAGTATGTAGGATTTCATATGACAGCTCTACAAAGTTCGGTGTACAGAATCTTTAGAGATTCTTAACTCAAGTCTTGCTTATCTCACAGATGTTTGTGGGCTTCGATTAAACAATTCCAGCATTCTTTTTTCCTTTGTGGTACGTGTCGATAATCTCCATCTTCCAGAACGTTTCATGTTGACATTATTAAGTTCCATCTTTTTCGAATTTATTCTTTATTTCGACTGATCATCAGTCTTGTTGGACGATCTATCTGAAATTCTATCTCTTTTATGTTTTCAAACTTGAAGTAATTTTTCATAATCCATTTTCGCTGCTCAAAGTTCAACCTACCTTTCATGATTTAATCTTAAAGAACAAATTTAAAGGTTTAAAATAGGGGTAATTTCCTACCAGTTATTGGAGTATTTAAACAAACTATAAAACAAGTAATAATGACTTATAATTATTTAACGATTTATATTTAAAGTGTGTATACATATTTTTGAGACATCCTGAATATATAATTGATTTAATTTATTGAACTTTAGAGAAACAAGAAATTTATTTCTGATAAAAATATAAGTTCAAGTCAATAAATAATTATCTTGATAAAATTGATTGCAAATCCGATCCCTCTTTTAACTTTTTATCTGTTCTAAAACAATTTATCTTCCTGACAGACAATTAGTGTCTAATCTAGATGATCCGAGATATCAAGATTTCTTCCTCTGTTAATTTATGCTTCCGGTTGACCTTATTTGAGAGTAGAGAAAATGAATTCAAAACCGTTAATCACACAATTTCATCACTGCAAAACTAAATTTCATCTTTAAAAAATTGAAATAAAAAATTTATCTTGCAAAAAATTAACACAAAGAATCGGGGGTTTGTTGATTTTTAAATATGTACAAGTTAAAAGAATCCTTACTTAGTAAAAGTATTAAATCATATTATAAGTTGGATGATGTTATGTGGTTGAATGATATTTTTGAAAATGGACTACAGAAATAGAAAGGTTTGATAATCCGTTTGTTTCATGTAGGAAAATGTCACTCATCTTATTGATAAATTATTACTACTTCTTTTTTTTTTAAATATCCTACTTCATACAAAGGATGTCCGAGATAAATCAGGAATTTTAGTAAGATAAATGGAACGATCTAGTAAGTATATTTAAATAAAATTTAGTAAACATCAATATGACACTCGAAAAAATAAGACTATTCGATATAATATACAGTATCTGTAACACCCGATTCTGATCTGAACCAAATTTGGCTACATGTTCTCCTCCTGGTTCAAAATGTCCGTTATCTTCATGACAGAATCCTGTTTTGACTTGATAGTTTTGTGATTTTTTTGTTGAATCTACCTTAACTGCAAACTATAGTTAATAATCGAGAGAATTGCAGTCAAGACTGGAAGAAGACCACAAATCTGATAATCAATATCAGTTAGAATTTTATAAAACCATATCTGAGTATTTCTTGCTTTATGAGCTGAAGCAGAGTCTTGTTGAAATATATACAGTTTCTCTACAGTCTATCTAAAGCTTCAGTAAGTTAATGTATCTCTTTCAAAAACTGAGATTGCATAATATCACTTTTACTAGATAGAATAGATGACTTTCATGTTTTGAATGAGGTATTTTTATCGAAGGAGAACTTTAAAAACTCAGCGCTATCATCCTAAATGTTATTAAGTACACCATGTGCACTACGTATTAATATACATCTTGAATTTTTCTTTTCGGTCAAGTGATTTGTACTTTAAGTCCTGCCTCGTTGTTCATTACCTTCTGACTTGACCATCTTTATTTCCTTTATGAGATTAGCAATATTTTAGATTCATCAGCATGAATCCTCGTTTTCAAAAACGACTATGGAATTTTGATTCCTCTTTTGAATAATAACGGTTGATATTGTCTTTTTAATGAATTTGTATGCATTAAGGCGCTAAGCGTTTCTGGCACTTTTGTTTTTCTTCTGTATTCTAAAGTCATCTAAAATTATAATTTTATATTTCAATTTCGTGGATAAAGTAGCTTAGTTAAACAAAAGAAGGTTTGGTGAATTTCATAAAAATACGATATTTAATATTTCAAATTTTTCTCAAACACTCGTCGACTAGAAATTTAAATATTAAAATTTTAAGTAATTATAATTAAGTAATGAGAATTTTGTGTTTTGAAATTATAAATTATATAATGCAAACTATATGAATAAATAAATCAATCAATAAATAATAATTTAATAAATAAATATATAATTAAATTAAATCAATAAATATAAAAAATAAAGAATTGAAAATATCATAGACATTTAACTTCCTTTTGTTACCCCATATAATCATAAGTTTTATCATTGCCACTCATGGTGGAAAATTTGTTGTTGAGAAGTCTTACTGGTGTTTCACAGATCAGATTGAATTAATAACCAAAGCAAATTAATAAAAT
>JBBMKC010203568.1:0-13788 GCA_037834085.1 Bipalium vagum
TACTATGATCATTAGTAACAATAATATCAATTTAAAGATAAAAACTGAGCAGAATATCAAACCTTTTGTTCCATTAATACCAGCTTCTCCTTTTTCTCCCTTGATTCCAACAGACCCAATTGAACCTTGAAAACCTTTAGTCCCATTTGATCCTTTTTCTCCAAATGTTGTATTTCCTTGAGTTCCATTTTCTCCAATATCACCTACATAGAATCGACAAAAATTATTTTTTTATTTATATTTCTCAGATACCTTTTTCACCAACTTCTCCAACAGTTCCATTTTCACCTTGTACACCAATGTCACCATCTAATCCAGTTTCTCCAATTAAGCCCTGTTCTCCGTCTTCTCCATCAGATCCTTATTAAATAATAATTATATATACATTAAAATTAGTAAATAACCATTTTTTCCTTGGTCACCCATATCTCCTTTGGTTCCATTAAGTCCATCATCTCCTCTTTTACCAGGTAATCCATCTTTACCTGGAACTCCCATGTCACCTTTCTCTCCAATTATCCCACGTGGACCAGACTCTCCTAAGTTACCTTTTTCACCCTGTTTCCCCTTATTTTGATCTATTTAAATAAAATATATTTAATAATTGTACAATTAATAGGACTTTTGTATTTTTATTTACTTGGTGTCCAAATTTTATAAATTACTGGAATAAAATAAAGAAAGTAAATTTTCTTTTAAAAGAAATGTACTATAATTCGTTTTTATTTAATTTAAGCAGAATAAAACATAAATGATCTCAGTCTGAGAAAATTTCTATTAGGGATCTATTAGGTAATCAATAAAGTTCGTGCAGTTTTTCTGATACAGTCTATAATGAAATATTTTTTGATTTTTTATTTATATGACTTATTTATATTCTGTTATTTGAGTTATTTCAATCGATTGTCAATCTGGGACGAAAAATGGTTATTATGCAGCAATTATAAACCATCTTATCATTTGTTATCTTCAACTTATCCAATATTACACACACCAAAGAAACTCTTAAATCAAAAATGACCTTATTGTGAATTGGTAGACAGCAGTCGCAATTATACATTATGAATTTTTGGAAAGTGGTTCGATTGAAGGATATTCATATGACGTTCATCATTAATAGATTGATTACGCTCTAAAACTTGAATGCGGAAATCACCATAAAACTACAGACAACAATTATATAAAAATTAATCTCTGATATTATTCACCTGGCAATTGTATGCCAATGACTATTTTCCAGAACCAAGTATGAATTATCCTGTCGATAATAAAAAGCATCACTTCATATCCTTTTCTCATCAACGACCACAATATGAATTTTCAGATTTATAAACAAATTTTGTGTAGTTTAAACTCCTATCCCTCACACCAGGAACAGAAACCTTCGACTGGCGGTCTCAATGATCCAACCCAGTTGCCAAAAGTACCAAACGACGTAGAACCACTCGGACTATCAGTAGATATACCAACGGTTTTGACAGGTTACAAGAAAATGGCTCCATGGTGCGTTAAAATTTTCAAAATTTCAGAATTATAAAAAATCTATAAATGCGACTGTTAAATCAAATTTCAACCTTTTTTCGAGAAAAAAAGATTATTTCTGAATGTCACAGGAAGCAAATGCGTTTTAAATATAATCTTGATTTTTGATTTTCTCATTTCGTAGAAATTATCAAGTGATAAGAATAGATTATAATCTGTGGAAGATATATCTTGGGAGTAAGGTAAAGTTTCCTAACACATTTTATGTAATTTTTGAACAGTTAATTTTGCAAAGTGAGATTAAGCTTTATCATGCAAAGTAAAGAACAGTTACGATTCATCAATGCTGGATATTTTGGGCTCAGTTTTTCGTGACAAGCACCCAATTGACGATAAAATGATTCCGCAGTGATAGTTACTCCATATTTAAAGAAGTCAAAACAGTCCATATCAAGATTTATTAACTATTCAATTATATTATCAGATTATGAGAAAATTATTGGAAACTATAACCATTTAAACCAAAGAAAATATCTAAAATCTTTGATCACATTACTTAGAACAATTTATATTGTTGAAAATCGACTTATATATCAAGCCAGAAAATTTGTCAGGTATGTGTAACGAGTAACGTATCTTGGTCCTCAGATTATTAACAGTAAACGAGTCAGCTAAATCAAAAGAGATCCAAACGTGAAATTAATTAGTTAATGAAAATTAATGATTTTCTCAGAATTACAGAAATTCTAATAATATTTTTTGTGAAAAAATTTTTTTTCTGATTTTTTTCAAGATAATATTTTTTGAAAATCATAAAATTATATCTTTATATTTAATTTCTTTTATGATAAAATTATATATAGTTTTTTCAAATAGAGAAAATTATTTTCTTATTAGATTTAGTAAAATTGACGACTTTGTATCAGGAATCGAATGTGATTAAAACTATTTATCAGTTAAAACAATGGGTCATTGAAATAAACACAGATATTTAATGGGTGTATAGTATCATAAGTTCAATACATAAATGAATAAAAAAATATCAAAAAGATCAATACAGTATTACCAAGTAAAGAATATTACATTTTATTTCATTCATCTTTGTTGCTGTTGTGGCATTACAGTCTTCGGTGTAGCCTTCATCTCCCTTTAAGCCTTGATTTCCTTTCTCTCCTTTTAAACCCTGACTGCCTAATTCTCCCTTCAGACTTTCATTTGAGTTTAAACCTGGTTCTCCAACAATACCCTTCTCCCCCTTATCTCCTATTGGTCCAGTAGTTCCATTAGCACCCATTTCTCCCTTTATATTTGTTATTTTTAATTTTAGTTAGATTCCAACTCACTTTAGAACCATTTTTACCCTCCAATCCAACTATACCGACTATTCCCATTTCGCCTCGATCACCTGGAGGACCAGGTCTACCTTTCGATCCTTTATCTCCCTTATCTCCGTGAGTTACGTTAGCAGCTGTCCGGTTTATATAACCGATATCACCTTTATCTCCTGAAAGTCCTTGTGATCCTTTGGATCCTTTGTTTCCCTAAAGTAATAAATAAAATAAAATTCATTTAATTCATTCAAAATTTACTTTTCTGATAATATTATCTAGTAATCTAACTTAGAGGATAACATAAATCACAATAATAAAGTAATAATATATAATGATAATAATATTATTAATAATATATAAAATATTTATATTTGAGTGGAATTTAGTATTTTTTCTGAAAAAATTTTTGCTTATTTCATAACTGTGACCCAAAACGACTTAATTTCCATTTTTCCTAATGATTTAAAAATATTTACTCTATATACAATTTTTTTGTATTTTGAAAATATAATTTATGAGTATCAATTGATGATTCAACTCTTAATATTTTTTCTTTTTAAATTAAACCTATTGTTTTAAAGTAATTATTTAAAAAAACATTAGTATCTTTAACAACATCACCTTTAGGGATGAATCAAAGTTTTATGTATGAGTGTGGAAGGTTACCGTGACGAACGACAAAATATTGGCTTAGTGTTTTCAACTCAAAAAGAAGTTAAACATGGTATGTGATGCCATATGTTTTGTATTCCGGTCACCATTTGTATTTATCAGAGATAATTTGAATGGTATTCAGTATTCCATTAATGGAAACACTTAGATGCAGTGTTTTTCAACAAGACGATGCGAGAACGCATATCTTCAGTATAACACCATAGTTTTATCAAGAATTTGAAGTGAAAACAATAATTTGGTCAGCATATTCATCGGATTTATCTCCTATTAAACCGCTACGGTCTTCTCTTGCCACTCCTAAAACATTAGATGAACTAAAATATCAGCTTCAACAAATATGAAATCTTAACGGAAAGATATCTCTAATTAATAACATACCAAGAATAATCCAACATTGTGTCGTAAGACGCGGTGATATGAGTGGTTATTGTCATCTTTACATAATTTCCATATAAATTGATTTTTTCATGCAAATCTATCAAATAATATATAATAATAATTTTAAATATTTGAAAACGCTCTACTAAGTATATAGTAAATTTAATTATTTAAGAAAAGAAGATTCGAAATGTTCGATGATATAGACAATATTTATCATATTAATCTTTGTGTATAATTTCAATGAAAAAAATCTGAGATTTTGTTTCATAAAAAAAATCAAAAGATTCCATATTCTCATCAATGTCGTCCGCAAATTTCAGAAGCGTTGATTTTCGTATGAGTTTTAGAAGTCCTAAAACTATTGTAAGTCACTTCTCATTTTTTAGTAAAAAGTAAGACTAATAGTTTTATTAGTAATAATAAATATTTTAATCAGTGATATGTTTTCCTTTTTGTTCCAAGACCTTCTGACATCTACCAAGCAATTTGAATACCCCAACCTTTAAAATGACTTAAGTGCTTTAAATTAAAATTAAAATATAGGTATAAAAAAGCGAAGTGACTTTCCGAAAAGCCCAATATATCATACATAATAACAAAAAATCAATTTTAAATTCTAAATAAAATTTTACAATTTGGAATTCTCAAGATCAATATTTTAGTGCTGCATCATATTGTCAAGTAAGAGTTAATTGTTGCAAATAAAAGGATAGAAATCTCTCTTAACATGAGTTATCACTCTGATCTTAATCGAACCTAGGTATAGTTCAACAACTACCATTTAAAGATGTAAATGAAGGATTTAGGTTTTTTCGGATTTTGAACTCTTAAAATCTTAAAATTCTTCATAATCCAAAGACGATAAAACTAATTAATTTAGTTACAATTTATAGAGTTACTTTAATTTAATATTACTTATGTAAATTGAATACTTCAAATTTGTTTTATTGAAATAGAATAAGGTATTTAAGCATTTTAGAATATTTGAATATAAATTTTACTGATTCTCCCAAAGCTCCCTTTCGACCATCTTTACCAGATTCACCACTTGTTCCATTAATCCCATCGATACCATCAGTTCCATTTTTCCCAGGCAAGCCTGATATTCCTTTGTCACCAGTATCTCCTCTTACACCGGATACACCTCGAGGACAATCTAATTCACACACAGTAGCCGCATCACCTTAAATCAAACTGTAATTGAAATCTGATCTTTATAGATTTATTTTACCTTTTTGACCTTTTGAGCCCATTTTACCTTTTATACCTGGAATTCCATCTCTGTTGTCTTCTCCAGGATCTCCTCTAGGACCATCTGGACCTAAAACATTGCCGGCATAACCCTTGAGTCCTTTTTCGCCTTTCATTCCACGGTCACCTGTATCAAAGGTCAATAAGTTAAAAATTAGTATTTAAAAATTGTATTTATAAATCACCTAGAGATCCTTGCAAACCAGACTTTCCTTTTCTTCCATCGTCACCAGGTATAGAAGTTCCATTTTTACCAGAGCGACCAATAACACCTCTGTCACCTTTTAATCCTTTGTTGCCATCTTCCCCATCAATTCCATTGGGTCCTGAAGATGATAACATAATCTTTTTTATTACTTTATGTAAAACCTGTATTTCCCTTTTCACCATGTAATCCAAACTCTCCTTTAATGCACTCTGATCCATCTAAACCAACAGGACCCTTAACTCCAGGTTCTCCCATGCTACCATTTAATCCTTGATAACCTTGGTCACCTTTCACACCTAAATCACCTGTAACACCAGTAGATCCTTTTCCTCCAATTTTTCCTTTATCAAAATCTGTGGCTGTACAATTTATTATCTGTAAAAATAATACATTATTTTTAGTAATATAATATTTATGTTTTACCGTAGCATTTCCCTTTTCTCCTCTATCACCTACTTCACCATTTTTCCCCGGAAATCCCCGGTCTCCTTTTTCCCCTCGATTACCCGTAGATCCTTGCGAACCTACTTTACCAGGAGTACCCTATATTACCATGTATAAATATTATTATTATTATTATATAAACGAAATACCTTTTCACCCCTATCTCCAATATCTCCTTTATTACCTTTCATACCCTGTTAATAAAGTTTCATTTATTAAAATATTCTAGACATATATACCGTTTCTCCAGGTCTACCTTCAACCCCTTTTTCTCCATGAGTCCCATTTCTGCCATCTGATCCCTGAGGATAAAATTCATAAACTTAATCGAAATTATAAGTAAATAACCGGGATTCCTATCAAGCCTTGATTTCCAAGTTCTCCTTTATCTCCAACAGATCCCTGAAAACATATTAAATGTAAAAACAGACAATTCTTTCAGTACCTTTTCTCCTGGCTTACCTTGAGTTCCCGTCACTGTTTTCGGTTTTATGTCAATTTCGGTGCAATTATTCCCATCATTTCCAACAGATCCTTTATCACCCTTTTCACCTTTTTCTATCTTAGGCATTTCAGCTTTTAATCCTTTTGTACCTCGAGAGCCCATTTTGCCCTTCTCTCCCTTTTATTATATGAACATCATTTAATTTTAGATATCTTTTTAATATATACCTTTGTTCCATTAATTCCACTAGGTCCTTCAGTTCCTTTAATTCCTTTCTCACCTTTCGTTCCCTATAAAATCAGAATATATTATATAATATAAATAAAATTATTCCAAAAAATATAAAACTAATATTGTACGATCATTTCAATTTTTAGGAGATGTGTTATTAAAAAATTGAAAGTTAAAACTCAATGACGAAAAGAAAATTTAATCCTTAGTTAAAAATCATGTTGAAAAAACCTGAAAATAATACTTGTCATACTGATTTTAAGATAAATATTATATATTAATAAATTAAATTTAATAAGATTTTTGTACACTAAGCTAAAAAATGACCAATATTAAGAAATAAGTGAAAATCTGTTGGTGAGAGATCAAGGGAATTTGGTGAATGGCACTTGATCTGCCACCTAAGTTAGGTTATCCTGTCCATATTTTTTTGCAACATGCGGCCAAGTATGGCTTTAAGAAATAAAACCTTATTTCTGATCACTAACATCGGCTGTTTTTCTAAAATAAATTCATGAACTTTTTATTGAGTACAATAAATGCCAGCGGTTATTATTTCACATGTCTACCAAACACTCAGTAAAAACGTTTTCTGGAAAAAAAGCTTTTGGAACTTGTGGGAGATAACTAATGATGTATTCCCGTTGGTTTAGAATACATTACCAACTTCTATCGGATATCAGTATTTTATGGAAAAATTGCTCTACTTTTCACCGAATAAGATGAGAAATGCATACTGTCAGTCGTTGGAATCTATTCTCTTTGTCGTTAAGTCATGTGAAATCAATTCGCTTACTTTTCATCTCCTTCCAATCTGATTGTTTTTTCGTTGACATTAAATACAAAACCAAATTCTGTGCATGTTTGACTTGAATCTAACTTTATTATCTTCCTGAAATCATCATTGTTTTTAGTTAACTGGTCTTTCCTTTACTACAACCTCTCAAAATTTTCGACTTGATTCTGAGGCATTGGATCCAAGCCTAATTTCATACAGTAAGCAGGAACGAATGATTAAATTTCAATTCGCCCTTTTGACTACTAAAAAACTTTGAATGAGTCAACGATATTTTAAATATCAAATTACATTTTTGATTTAAAGTAATTTAATAAAACAAAATGATTTTCTGTGGAATAAATAATATTACTAATTATTTATTGAAATGTCAATTTAACAAAATGGGAAAGAATTTATTTGGACACCTAATAATAAAATAAAGATACAATAGAAAAAATAGTAACATATACGATTTTATTTTAACTGCTTATGGAGCATAATAATTTTTTATTTCTGAGATTTCCATATTTAATTATAATTTTTCATTTAAAAAATTATCTGATTTATAAATAATAACAAATCTAGTTTTTAATTTTAAGAATTGATAACAATACCGAGCATTATAAATATATTATTCAACTTAGCTAATTAGTTAAGTAAACTGTTGTCGTAAATTTATAAAATATTTTATTTTATTTTTGAGATTAAAAGGAAATATGACCATGATCAAATTTTTAATTTTGTAAAATGCTGAATAACTTTATATTATTTATAAAATATTATCATAATATAATATATTGATTTTTAAGGGAATTTTATAGGTGAAAATAAAAAAAATATTTTTAACCAATTATAAAACAAATTTTCTTTAATTTTATCATTAATAATTATTATTACGAATCATAACATCTGTGGACTTCTAGAAGTTAATAAAAATTATATAAAATCTCATTTAGGGGGTAAAAGTTTTTATTAAAGGTTTCTTCTCTAGTTACAAAAACAAATAATATTATTAGAATATATTTTGAATACCAAGATATGGTGTATATTATTACCCGGCGTTTTAATAATATTTCAATGTGATACAGAATGTTTCCAGTTTTGATGGATTTGACTAATCTATTAAAATGTCAAGTTAAATTTGTTGAACGAGAGACATTTGTATGTTTTCTTCATTTAAACAAGTTTGACTTTTACTATATTAGAAACTTTTAAGGACAAATAGCCACCACAAAGTGCAGTTAAGAAATAAATAAAATAATGAAACAAAAACAAAAATAAAAGAACATAAAATGAAAGATTTTAAGATAAATACAACCAATAACAATGAAATGTTATGTAAAACAAAATCATAATGTCAGAAGAACAAACTAATATATATATTTAAAATTAATTGGTGTTATTTTATAAAATATTATAAAACTCAATAAATCATTTTAAAAAGCTTTGTTAATCCTCTGGAATCTGTCAACATATTTATTCCAACTGCAAAAATAGTGAACATCTAGAATTGATAAAACCCCTAAGGCACTTTTTATATCCCTTTCATTTTTGACAATCTTCCTAATCATAATTATTTCCAATTGCTTAAAAAAGTGAAAATCTGTTGGTATCAGGTCTTTTAAGTATTTCATAGTCAACGTTATAAAACTTTTCTCCAGTGATATTTTCCTTTATGTCGTGAAATGTTGTCATGAAGCAAAATAGAATCCTTCCAATTTACTAACACTAACTTAGGTTTTAGTATATTACACTTATTTCTTGAACATACTCGATAGTAATAATTTCACCAGAATTCAAAAATTTATGATAAATGAAATTGCTAGTAGACTACCAAACATTAACCACAATCATTTTCTGATGTATCTCTAGTTTTGGAAATTGTTGATGAGGAAAATAGGAATTGAATGTACAATTTACGTCAATGTTAAATAAAATATTTTATGTTAAAACTTAATTAGAATCTTCAATGTGTTAAGTAATGATATGATTGATCTGCAGATTTTAACTCAAAGGGATATGTATAAATTAATATTCTGTCATAACAAATTTGAATATTCCAAGAAATTTGAAATGTGAAACCAGAGAATTTTCATATTATATATTATTATTCTACATATATACATTTATAAAATGCGTTTAAATTAATACTAACCCCAAACCATAAAAATTGGATTTATTATTTTACAGGAAATAAGAAAACATTTTACAAACATGTCATTAATAGAATTTATTCATGTTTAATATTTACAGCCACTTCTCTGGAAGCAATAATCTGGTTAATGGTACAAGATTTCGTTCTGAAGATAGAATTAAATACTTCTTCTTTGGTAGACTAAAATTCGACTTGTAATACTGCCTACAATTTATCCAGGTTTTTGCAAATGATATTTTGGCATTGTTTACTTAAAGAATGAAAATTTTCAAAATAATTAACATTTAATTCTGGAAACGAGCTGGCTAGTTCGTGAAAAAACTTCAAATCAAATTTTAAAATTTCAAACTTTTAAAAAATTAATGTCGGTAAAATCAAAAAAGTAAAGATAAATATTTATTAAAATATCAAACAAAAATAGTTATTTAAAACAACATCTAACTCATTTGGTGAGAATTGATAAAATTAAAAAATCAACTTTTTATAATTTATACAATTTAATATTAATTATATTATATTCTACAAAAATAAAGTACTTTTAACTAAATTTTCAATTTTTTAAAGTTATCATTTCAAATATTATAATATTAATAAAATCATTACATCAAAATAGCTATAAATATAATTTTAAAATTAAGAATTCTCATGGACTGATTACACTTCCGTAATTAACGTAAATTGATCATATTTAAATTTTGTTAAAGTAAGGCTAAATGTCCAATATAAACTTTTAAAATAATATCAAGAAAAGGTGACTGGTAAATATCTTTGATTAAATAATAGTGATAAATAACATATTTTTGATTTATGAAAAAATTTAATTAGAATGGAAAAATTAAATAATAATAAGAAAAAAGAAATACTTGAAAAACTATTTTTAAAAAGTCATCACAAAGAAAATTGGCTGCGAAATATGGTGTTGCCAAGACAGCTATACAGAAAATATGGTCTGAAAAAGATTTGATTAATTTGCAAAACCGGTCAGGGAAAAGGTAAAGGTTTCATTGGAAAGGTTTCATTTCATCCAATTTAGAAATAGAAAATGGTGTGCTTGGTATGTTTGACGGGTAAGAGGCCAAGGCATTCCGGTATCTGGTCAGGCGACTAAAATCTTTGGTTTAAAAATTGCTAATGGTCTTCATATTAACAATTTTAAGGCTTCCTCCGGTTGTTTGCAGAAATTCAAGGCAAGAAATGATATTGTATTCCGAAAATTTTAAGGATAACTACAAAAATTATTAATGGATAGGATCATGTTTTAAGAATCCAGTAACATTCCAAAGATAATGAAGTCTATAACAATATTGGATGCCATAATATATATGTATATCAATCTTAAATGTTTTGACATCGGGAAATAATAATTTTTACATATAATATATTAAAAATCCGTTCTCTTAATGTTTCTTAATTTATTTGAATATGTTTGGATTTGACCAGAGGGATGATGGCTGAAGGTGACAAAGGCCGAATGTCAGCAATGATTACAAATGAGACCGACATTGTCAGCCTGGAGACAACTTCCCAATCATGGCAACAGTTCTCGGGAAGTTTTCCGTGTTGGCTTAGTAGTGTGTGCATGTGTGCTTGTTTGTTTATGACGTGTCGGGTTTTAATTTTTCTGTCATCGAAACGGTTAGGCATTCCGAACTATGTAATAATGTAGTTGAGTTACGTGATTAGCAGTTAAAATAGAGTTGAGTTGAAATCAAGTGAAACGAAATGAAACAAAATTGAAGAAAAAAATGAAACCAAGTAACGTGTATTTTGTGTGTTGATTAACACTGTGTATTTTATAATCGAATAAAATTTAGAATTTATCTCCTTTCTTTTTGTTTGCGAACGACTCATTACACCGTTTTAACTTCTATTTTGACGTAAAAGTTTATTTTGACAATTTAAAATTTAATTTTGACTTTGTGAAGTTTAATTTGACAAAATTATCGGCTGAACAACAAAATGTTATTAAATAATGGATTGATGAAGACTGTTCGATCTCTTTAACAAAAATTGCTGATAAATGTTTGGAAGAATTCAATGTAACGGTTTCAAAGACTACAATCAACAATGTTATATCAGATTTTAATTTATACCTTGAAACGAGTGCATTTATTCCAGCAAAAAGAAATGATGTATCCAGTATACAACCAAGATTTTGCAATCAACAAGAATTTATTAAACTTCCTTCTCAAGTTTCTGAAAGTAACGTATTTTTTATTGACGAATTTGGCTTTAATGTAAGCGTGACAGCTAACAGAGATCGATCTTTTAAAGAAAAAAACATGTAGGTTGTCTAATCTTTACAAGAAATATAACATTAAGATATCTGATTGCTGTAGAATGAATATGGGATCTTTATTATGCTGCTCAAACCAGTCATTTTTGAATATATTAGGAAATCTAATAGCTTTGTTTAAAAAAATATTTATACGAAAAAGGTTTTAATAATGAACAATGTTCCTTTCCATAAAACTTCAAGAATAAGAAAATTCATAGAGGAAAACGGTTTCAGTTTATTATTTTTACCTCCATACTCACTTTTTTAAAATGTATTTTCAAAACGGAAGGAATTTGTACGAAGAGAGAGACCAGAAAATAAAGAATTTTACAATGTCAAAAATAAGCTTAACGTTGTCAAAATAGAGCTGAAAACTTTACTGAGAGAGATATAAATTTAAAAAAATGTTTGGAATCAAATAACAGTTTGAGATGAAATAAAAATTGGCTAATATTCATCTGAACATTAACAAATAAAATCAATATCGTTTTTAGAAAAGGTTTTGTTATTTAATGATTTTATTTTTGTTTTTTGATTTTAATAATATCTAAATTTTTATTTTTCCAGTTACCCCATATTATGAAAGGATATATAATTATTATGAATATTATTTGTCTTTTAACTATTTTTTGTTTAAACAATTTGAAATAGAAAATTAAGTGAAAATCAAATGGATGCAAGAAAGATTTTTTTCAAATAAATCTGACTACTGTTGAGAATTTCCAAGAAATTTGATTTTATCTTCTTGATAATTTTCGATAAACAAAAATAAATATTCTTCCAATTATAAAATAAAAATGCAACATGAGTCTAATATTTCATTAACTTACATTAATTCCCTTGGTTCCATTCAATCCAATGTCTCCCTAAAGTTAAAAAACTGAGTAAATATAATACATTAGTTCACAATTTTATTTTCAAAAATAAAACATTTAAAATTATATATATATATAATTGGAAATATTTTATCTAAGATTTTTGATAATAATAATATTATAACATACTACTACTACTACTTATAATAATAGCAATAATAATAAAAGAAAGTCATAAATAACTTTTATAATTTAATAAATAAATATAATTTATTAAATTTCATTTAGTAAAACGTCATATAAATTAAATTTTGTGAAAGGTATAACAAAAATCGGGAAAGACAATCTTCAATTTAGTAATATAAGTTATTCGTATCGACATTTTGTTTGCTTGCATTGATTATATAACGTCCGAGACTGCAGGCTTAAATGTCATGCATTTGTCAATAAAGGCACTATTAGTCGGAAAATATCAATAGGAATGCAAGTTGGCTGTAATGAGAAAATAAGGCAAAAAACTACCAGAATTAGATAAATCCGTTTTATAAGGTATTTAGGACAAAAACCAAATGTTGTCATTTTATAGAAAAATTTAAAAATTTCATTTTTTCTTATTATTTTAGTTGAAAAAAAATCTGTTATTAATTAGCGATAGGTGCTTGGGAAATAAAATAAAATTTAACAAAATCTATTAAATTCTGTTTTGAATATTAAAACCTACCTTATCCCCTTTCGTCCCGTTTATTATTTGATAAGACAATCCTCTTTCGCCTACATCTCCAAAATCTCCAATAGAACCTGGTATACCATGTGTACCATTAGCACCAGGGTTTCCAACCTCTCCCTAAATATTTTTGTGAAATGAATATGTAAATAATTCTAATGACATAGAATAAAATACAGCTTGACCATCACAACCAGTTTCTCCCTTTTCTCCTTTCGGACCAATATATCCCGCGAAACCCTAATTGATAAAAATGAAAAAAAGTGTTTAGTAATTATTTTTATTTATTATTGTTTCATTATTTTTACTTTCAATCCATCAGTTCCATTATGACCCATTTCTCCTGGTAATCCCTATGTAAAAGCTTTTGTCAATACAAGAAGAACAAGTAAAGTAATTAATATTTTATGTATATTACAATTTGAAAATTGTATTAATTTTCCATGTTGAAAAAACTAACACTAAAAACTAATATTAAAGATGTTTATTATCAATTTGTTTAAAAAGCAGTCGTTATTATCGTTTTATTATTATTATTATTATTATTATTATTATTATTATTATTATTATTATTATTATTATTATTATTA
>JBBMKC010203590.1:0-13786 GCA_037834085.1 Bipalium vagum
TTTGATTTAAAAACATTATATTCGATTGAACAATACTTTAATTATTCCTGTGTGCGTTTTGAATCAATAGTGTAAGATTTGTGGAACCTGTCTGACATTTTATTGTGATCCCAAGCCTGTGCATTATCTCTTTGAATTTCAGTGTATTGTATTGTATTTGGGTGTGGTATAAATACAAGTGTTGCTTTACTGATTTTTTTGATTTGCACCACCTAAGATTTTCGGAGTCAGGTTTATATTTGATACCCTAAATATTGAACACTTTAGTGTCGCCTGGGACTCCAGGACTTGTCACACTGTCATCACCGAAAGACTATGTGAATATGACATTTACTCATTGTAAATAATGGTCTCTACTGCTGTACTTGATACAGATGTATTTGTATATGATAAATAAAAATTTATTTTCGAAAGTCCATGTTCTCCATTCTCTTGTAAAGTGAGAATCTTGAATCGAAAATTCACAAGCCATCTCTCTCCTTCCAACTGGATTGGTTAAGATTTTCTTGACTCATTTGAATTGGTATTTTTAAAAATATAAGAAAAAATACCCACACAGACATACAAAGACATTCACAGCATTCAAATTTAAATAAAGGCAGTCAAGCAAAAAGTACATCATGCTTAACAAGATCAGTCGGTTAAGAAAATAGGCTTTTTTATATGAAATAACAATAATTTATAGGTTCCCTTACATGGCGAACTATAACTGGTGCTAAGCTCACTTATAATCGCAGTATTTGAACACAAATCACTGGGAAATAGAGAAAGTAAATCGATTATGCACCCCAACTATGTAAGTGCATAATTGGTGCAATTGCACACCTATAATGGTACCGTTAGATAATATGAATGAATATTTTATTATAAATAAGTATATCAGTATAGAGAGGGAAGGACAAGAGAAGAAGTGGGAATAGGAGTCTTAATGCGTTGAAGATAGATGTGATAGCTTTGTGCAATTGCGGAGGCTATAAGATCTGTAACTATTTTATTAATTTTGTCTTCTTTAAGAACTAACTTCTTGATAATTCTGTCTTTCTAAAGGTGCCACGAACCTAGACATCCGAGATTAAACGTCCAGATGGAAACTGTTGATCAGGTCTAAGTTCTCATTTCAGCAGCTAGATTTTGGTAATTCGCCTGATTGGCTCGTCTATTTTCAGAATAACTTAGTATCATCAAAAGAAACCTTGATATCCACCAGATAGATCTGGCGTTTGCAAGGGATCATTATGATCAAATCTAATCGCAGTCGGGTCTCCAATTCAACTCGTATCACATTGATGTCCATATCTGATCTTATTTCGCTTAAAGATTCCCATAGAAAGACCAACATCTGATTGTGTTTTAGAGTCTGGTGTTGTGGATGTGATGGAAAATTTATTAATTTTATTTATTATTAATTATTTATTATTATTTCAACTGGTTCTAAAATTGATAAAAAAGGCAATGGAGGATCCCTTTCCTTTGAAATTTTTGATGTTCAATCACGGATCAAAATTACTGAAAGTAGCGGATATACGGTATAAGGTTGATCAATGTATGATGATTTTGATAAAATTCTGATTTCAGTCATTTCAATCCCGTAAAACAATCGAATTTCAATTCAGACAGAAAATATACTTTGAGTAAAGCAATCTAATTTGAAAAGTTAATAAAAAGTTAGAATAATTGAAAAATGATGTCAATATTTCTAGGGGATAAAAGTTTTAGTTAGACTTAATATAAGTTTGTGGAATGATGAGTTTCATATCAAATAAAGAATAACTTGTTTTTGTGAAAGTCATTGATCTTATTGAGCGCCGAAGAGACTTTACTTGAGGTACTGTTTCTTTCAATAAGCACTCTGCCTCTGAAGGCTGCCAAATGGGCGTAATATGTCGGTGCAGGGTATGACACACTTCGGCTACACCTTGCATACAAATGACACAGATGAAAGGTAAACTTCTGCAAATCATCTGACCCAAAGTTATTGTCGTCCCGTAACACATGATAATGAGCTGGTTTTGAGGTTCCCTTTCAAAAATGAAAAAGCCGGTTCAGATAATTTGTACAAAAACATCACTGAATGATCGTACCTGGATACCTTCATGAGAACAAAGATAGAAATCAAATTCTCGACTGTGTGTGATGTTCTGATCTACAACTGTACCTGGTGGAACGTTTTTACATTTTCCAAATCCTTCACTCCTAATAAAATAAGTAATATTTTGCTTTACAACCAATGCATTTTTACTCATTTTTTGGAAATAGTCGAATTCTATGACGTTTTTGAACAATTATATAGGTGATTCGAGGTTCATAACCGATCTCTAATTGCTTACAGGCTTCATGGATAGCATATACTTCATGGCTGTACACAATTCTAAATTGACCTTCGGAAACTCCATCCCGATAAAAAATCAAACGCTCAGGCTTCAGTGCTTTATTGACTTTGTAAAAGTTCTACAAATACAGAAAAACAACTCCGTTCCGATTATGGTGCGTTAAAAAGGGTTTAAACATTAGATCAGAAATATTTTTATTTAAAGCCAAAAATAGTACATTTAACAAAACATATGAAGCCGCCTGGTAAAGAAAATTATAATATTTAGTTAATAGTATTATTTTTTTTTATAAATAGTTGATAATTTGTTGATATGGATTAAAAGTAGAATAATTGGTTTAGATAATTTTAAAATGTTACGGAACATGATTAACCTGGTCTGTGGAATGGCAAAGTTTAAAAATTTCAGGAAGAATAAAGTGTCACTCCATAAACCAATTTAGCAAACAATAAAAATTTTTAAGAAAGTAAAATATTCAGACTTGAAGAAATGGTTGAGAAATCAACTATTTTTTTAATTTGATACTACTAACAAAGTATGCATGGGTGTAAGTAGTAATTTTAAATAACATATCAACACAATTAAA
Organism: Bipalium vagum; assembly: GCA_037834085.1. NCBI lineage: Eukaryota > Metazoa > Platyhelminthes > Tricladida > Geoplanidae > Bipalium > Bipalium vagum. The sequence continues at coordinate 2,917 of JBBMKC010203590.1, forward strand.
ACTTGAAAATTGGAGAAAACTAAAACTAACAAATAGCAGTTCGTAGACCATTTTCTTCATATCAAGTATCACTTCAATTGTCGACTTATCGTCTTTCGAAATTTGTTCTCCCAAGATGGCTGAATATAAAGTAGCACTTTGGTTGACACTGGCAACCATTGCTGCGATACTTTTTGATAAGTTCGCTCCTTCTCCATCTGGATGAGTTACATCAATGCCAAAAATCATAAAAGAGCGGTTTATCGGTGCAAAAGTCTGGTCAAGTGAACATATTTCCCAATTTTGACCTCCTAGTTTACCATTAATCTTCAAGAGAATATTCGCTGTTGATGGAAAAATAACATCGATTTATATTCCAAAATATTGTTAAAAAATTATTAAAAGTAAAGTTAATTATTAAGAAATTTAGTGTTAAAAATCATTTTCCAGTCATAAATAACTTAAAAATTGAAATCAATAAAAAATTTCTTTACCAAACCACGGGAATTTAATATTCTGCATTTAAAGTTTCCTTGGGGTTCAGAAGTTGCTGAAATTATTATTCAAACCTCTCAAATAATTCTAACTTTACCACGCTGTATAACGGAAGGAAATCTGCCCCCTTCAAGTAAACGAATAATGCTGATGAGAACTTTTTTTCCCAAACAAAATCAATCACAACTGTTTCACTTCTTTTGTCTTCAGCTATGAATGTGTTTGTTTTAAGACACTTCACAAATCGTCATGAACGAGTTGATTGAATTTATTAATAATCAAATTTCAATTAACCAATTACATTTATTATTAGCCGCATTAATATCCAATTGAATCAAAGTTTGTCTATCATTACTTTTAACATGTTACTTACATTATTTACTTTTTAAATATTAATCATTTACAATTTAATTATTTTATTTATTATAAAGTCCGTCAGCATCTTTATTTAATTTATAATTATTAATACAATACAATTTTTCCAATCCGGATAATAGAATTTTTTAATTCTTCCTTTATTTCAAAATTTCAATAATCAATCTGTTCAATTAGTCCCATGCTGATGCCAAAACTCTGTTTATTAAACATTTCATTAAACCATTGTTATACCTCTTCTCACATCAATTATCATTTGATTCATAAAACCTGATATCTGCTTTGTGATCTATTACTCTCTTGTTACTTTATTAAATGTATAGCCACACGTATATAAATTAAACAAGACTATACTATGAAAAGACATTTAGAAATAAAGAACTTAAAAAAATGATTATTTTTAATCAAAACCAAAGCTTGATGTAACATCTTTAAAAAACGTATCGCATTAAAGTTTCTTAGGAGTATAGAATTAACCTCAATACCTTTGTGAAAAAAGAAACGTTTTAAATTAATAATTATATCTTACCAAGATATTGATCCATATTCTTTTGCCTTTGAAGAGTATCGATTTTCATGCACTGTGTCACAATGCCACAAATAATGTCTCCAAATCTCTTCACAGTTCTGTAGGCGTCCTCATTCGATTTATCAAATTTAGATCGATCAGACAGGAGTATAAAAACCAATAAATCAAGTTTTTTCTGGTCCTAATTAAAGTTAAAATATTTGATTAAATTATTAACAAATACAGACAAACCATTTCCGATTCTTTAATAATTTCCGAAGCAACAGCTTCGATATTCTGTCTTGACACATATGCAAAGCGGTAGTTGGTATTCATAGCCAAACCGACTTTTCTGGCTGCAAAAGGCAGTTTTTCTTCAACATCATAAAGAAGTCCTTCATTTCTCTAAATAAAATTTTAAATAATCGCAATGAAAAAATTTTAATAGGAAATTATTGATATTTAATTTCCTATTATCGATTTTGTTTTAGTAAAAAAATTCTCGTTTTTTGAAAGTGGATCGTATCACAGTGGCAAAGGATGAAAGAACTGACAAAATGAAGAGGAATAAAAAACAGAAATTCGACTGATTGATAAGTTCAAACAAAATTTTTTCAACAAAAACCCTTTGGAATCAAAATGCTTTTGCCAAGTACGAAATCTCTGATAATTTTTTTTACAAATAATTCCTTTTTGAACATCCTCCTCCTCATTGCTTAAAATATCTTGAGTTGTTCCACATTGATTTTAATGTTTTGGTTGACAACGACCAACGAAGTCTTCCCAATAGCGCTAACTCCACCCACAACTTCAAGCTCCTAGGAAACAATGTTTTAGATTTAATTATCCGATTGACAGTTATTTTAGAATTAGGCTCAAAAGTTGGTGATAATTATGTTCATTTTGGTCAACTTAATGGAAAATATCTTCTCATACATAAAAGATCAAAACACATCTGTGATGCGTCGCACCTAAAAAGTGCAATGAGTACTTTACATTTCTCCAACCATTTTTTCTTGGGCTGGTCGCTTAAAGCACTTGAATTCAATAATCGATAGTTTCTGAATACTAGATCATTATGAACTATCCTTTGAACGGAATAACGAGAAGGTTTAGGTCTTTCGCAATCTTGTTCATCGTTCCGGTCAATTAGCTTCTTAATGATTTCTGAAAACCGCCTGTTGTTCACACTGCACTTCCGAACTAATTAACTGTTCCTGTTTTTTTTGTTTGATTACTTTTAGACTAAAGATTTAGAAATGGCAGGCCTTTTGCCATATTTAACGACTTCATTCGTATCTCCTTTAGACGTACTATGAGTCGCAATTGACTGAAATTTTCATATTTTCTTAAATGTAAAACATTGTAAGCAGTCTAAATTTTGGAAAAAACCTGACCAATTATAAAAATTAAAAAAATCAACAAGCAAGCAAATGTATACTCATAAACCTTTTCCATGTAGTAGAACACCTATTTATCATTGGATTTTATTTAATTGTTAAAAACAGTATTTCTGTTGAGGAGAGTTATGGAATAGATTTCATAACAATGATTTCTTAGAGCTATAGTCAAATCATGTGATATTAATTTGTGCTAGCTACATAACCTTTCCGATTTTATTTTCGTGTTGAAGAATTGTAGTACCATAAACGTTGACGTTTTTAGCAACTTCCTGTGTAGTTTTCTGACGATCTGCTTCCATAACTGTTATCACAGAACATCATCAGCGTCTGACAAACTCCACAACTCTTTCAAATCGAGTCCTGTATTGTCGACTTGAAAATTTGCATATCATCTGTATGTGTAATACGTTCTGAAGTTGCTTCATCACCATAATACATTATGATTACTTTTCTTATCTGAGTAAGTTTGAATTCGTGTGACAGAACGGATGCAAATTAGTTTAAAAACAGTCATTGTTTTCGCACCAACAGAAAATGACAAAACTAAACCAACTTTATAATCACTTTCCATACCGACTGCAAACATGGCCCAATTGATTTTTTTTTCATAAGGTTTCAGAAATTTTTTCTGTCGAAGATCCCATTTTCCGTGAAACAAAGTTTCTCTATATCCTCCCCCAAATTCTGCTTCTGGTTTATCAAGGACTCGACCAGAAACACTGATCAAACGAGTATCGACGTCGATAAGGTAATTTTTCAGAAATTTGTCAAAACTTTAAACGAAAAGGTATATTTTCTTTTAGTCTATTGATTACAAAAAAATAACCGATTGTCGAGACCCAAAATTTTAACAGCTTCTTCCAATTTACTTTTTCTATCAAAGCAAGGAATGGCACTACTTTTAATAACTTCCTGGATAATTCCTTTATCTGTTTCGTTTACTTTTTGAAAAGGAAGGATTGTCAACAGCTCCATAGGTAGATGATTAGGGTTTTCAGGATTATTCTAGAACGATTAAAATCAATAACTTTTTTTCAGATTGAAATTAAAGTGTTTTCCATAAAAGCTTAAGATATGCAAAATATTGCTATTAATGATATATTGTTATTAGGGGTTTATGCATTGAAAGTGAGTCTTTTTTACAATATTGTTTTTTAATTTAATAAGTAAACATAAAACAAAAAATTTATTCAAAAATATTTTCCGTCATTAATAACTTTATCAAATTTTTCATAAGGTTGGTGAATTCCTCGATAAATGAAATCGGCATCTTTGGTGACTGTCCAATCAGTGATTCCTTTCCTATGGCTTTTAGACGTCGGTTAATTGAAGATTGAGAATCATTTAATGATTTAGCAAGATCAGTTTGAGTTTGGCACAGATTTTCAGCCACCAATGCTTCCAGTTCTAGATCTTCAAGCACTTTCGTTTGTCCTGGGCGCTCGTTATCTTCCACCAATAACTCTCCCTTCCGCAAATGTACAAACTATCTGTTGTAAGTGGTTTTGATAAAGCATTGTCTCCATAATCTCCAAAAATGATTCTGCTGCAGATTTGCTAGTAGAAAATTAAATAACATCATTTCGTGCAAATCTTGCTTATTTGGTATATAAGCCGCCATCTAAAAAAGGATTAAAGTAAAATATAGTTAAAGATATCAGAATGTGTTTTTATAGATTATTTTTCAAAAATGCATAAGCAATATATATTCACTCAGTATATTTAATCAAATGAATAGATTTTCTTTATTAAAACTATTTTAAAAAGGATCACTTTCAATGCACATACCTAATACATGTTATTATAAATTTTGAAGCATGGAATTCACGAATTATCAAACTGCGTCATGAAGTGAATAACTATTTGACTCAAGTTTGAAGAATATCGTGGATGTGGTAAAGTTTTATATTATAAACTCTAAGTTTTTGCATCTGAAATATTATACAACATTACTTTTTAATTATGCAGTTTGGTAAGATAAAAACTAGACGTCACATTATCTAAATATACTTCTCTGAGTATTCTAAAGTTTTGTTTAGCCCCAGTGATAACCATAAAATGGTTTGATGCGTGCGTACATGATATGTATAAATATTTTGTCAAATAATATAAATTGTTTTATATTTATTTTTTTTTAGAAATAATGAGACATTTAAATGTATTCTTAAAGGCCATATATCCCTGTTGAGACAACAAGAAATATCTTTGATGGATATAGCTAAATGATTTGTCATACTTCATTCCTATGTAAGTAAAAATATGAAAAGTACAGAACAAGGGGAAATAAAAATAGAAATGGGTTTGGAAGAAAACAAAAGTTGCAGGATTTTATTTTTTTGGATGAAAAGAAATTTATTACATGAAAAAGACTCCGAAATAAGGATCTGAGTTAAAAATAATAAAGACCTTGTGACAATCACTGAAAAATTTACTAAAGGGTTTATGCTTTTCAGTATGCTTCAGAGCAGAGACTTTGAGTGCACACTCTATTAAAGGAACTCTAAAGACTGATGGGCACATTGAAGTTTTACTTCAAACCGGCATTGATAAGTTTCAAAATAATTTAAAGGTTAAGACAATGCAAGCTTACATTATTCTAAATGAAAGTCTGAAGTGGTTTGTAGATAATCATGTGAATTTTGTAGAGTTCCCCGCCAAATCCTTAGATCTTAATCATATAGAGCCTTTGTTGAATAGTGCAGCAAAATGTCACAGTTAATATATCATGATGAAAAGGTACTGATTGCAGTGTTTTTTGCGTTTGTCATCAAGAAATATCAAAGAATTTATGCCATAATTTAGTAACATCCATGCAATACCAATTAAGGGCAATAATAAATATGAAAGGTAACCACACCATATATTGTAGTTTTTCGCAAAATTTGTAACTAACAATAACTAATATTTAACCCGTTAATAAATTGTTATAGTACTTACTTATGTATGTATCATTAACAAATACACTGAAATTTTAGGCCTACTTTTTTAGCAAAACGTATAAGGTAGGAGTGTAACCGATCACTGGAAATAATAATTTAAATAAATTAAATAATTATAAAAATTATTTTTAAATGTATTGAACTCCTTTGTGTATCCAGTTCATTTCATAACGTATATTGTGCCTATTATAAAATGTCTTCAAGCTTTAAATTCTTATAAATATTAAGTTGTTAAGTTAGAAATTCGAGTTTTAAATTTTATTACGTATACTTGTTTCCTTTATAATATGTGATTAATATTATCTTTCATTTCATTCATATTTGTTGGAAAGTACGCCTTTTAGAAATATGGATGATCAAAAATATGAAATTCACATTTGTATTTGGGATGATTTTAAACAAAAGAAGACTGCCGCAGCAGCATACCGAACAATGTGCGATTTGCGTTGGTGGTATTGTTATTAGTACTGATTTTGGTCCAAAGGACTATTATTTACTAGATCTATGCAGGACTCGTAGACTGAAAAAAATACAAAATTTTTAAGAAGTCCGACTTTCAGTTTCAGAATACTTCCAATCTCAGAAAATTGAATTTCTCGATAATCGCATTTGTTCGGTTATGAACGATTGCGAAGAGTCATTTACAGGGGTGGAAATTATTTGTTAGATTAATACAAATATTTTTTGTTTTTGGCATAAGAATTCTTTTTTGTAAAAATAAACGAATTTCTAAATTGACCATTTCAATAACAGATTTCATGTTACATTATTAAACGTACACTTGCTTGAACCATTTTGAGCTTTGGGTTTTGTAATTGAATATTATATTTCTTTTTGAAATACTGTTCCACTGTCAAGTTTAAATTTGGAATAATTTCCCTGTCTGCTCCAAATTTAGATATACCGAAAATCGTGTATTTTCGACTATAAGGTTTTCCTAAAACACGTGACATTAAATTTATAAATGAGAAAACTATTTTAAAACTGGTATTCGATAATAATATATACAGGCACAAAAAATAACCAGTGTTTTTAAAATATTTATTCCAGAAGTCAGACAACATTTTATGGTCAATATTCAATTCAAATATTCATGATGACACAAAATGATGCTGTTCAGTTACTTCATCTCACGAGTCAGCTTGAATTTTGTTTGATCTATTATTATAATAACATATATTTTTGAATTTTTTTCATTCTTCTCAATGATTTCAAATTCAGGAATATGAAACGATCCATCAGGTTCAAGTCAGAAGATTAAGGTGGTTGGAGAATAAGCTTGATTTCCTTCAAGGTATCCATTATTATCCAGTGATTATTTGTAAACTATATTACATAGCATAAAAATATTTTACACGAAATGTGTTAATAAAATCTCTGTTTTTCGGTCGACCCTTAATACTAAAAATAATTATTAGATTGTAAAGAAATTAATGGCGGTTTTCATCATTTAACTTTTGCATTTTGAATTATTAAATGAAATTTTGTTTTAATTTTTTTTATTAATTTAAATTTGTTTATATCTCAAAGCGAAATCTTTTAACAAAATTTTTAATGAAGAAAAATTATCTAAAATATTTTAGGCATTTGAAAACGAGATGAACTAAATTCAAATTAGAGCAGTTTTCCTTTATAAATACAAAATGGTCTGTAATGCAACACAAACCGCATATTTAGAGAAGAAACCAGAGTAGTGAACATAGCTCTCAACTCTGGTTTCAGAGAGTTAAAGATGGAGATGAAGATATTCATGATAAACGTCATTTAAACAAGATTCTTTTTTTAATTTTACAAATTATTTTTTATTTAATTTATGCAAGATCTGAAACGATCACCATTTCCATAACCCTTCTCTGTCATCGATATCAATAGTAATATAATATTATGATATCACTCAATATTAACCAATCAAAAATTCAAATACAATTAGTTTAAAAAATTGACAATCAACCATTGCTCAGTTGACACCGAAAATTTTTTAATTATCACTCTCGCAGGAGTGCATTTTTGTTTTAAGCAAGAGAATGATTTTACCATCTTTAGTCTTCAAATGATTAGACTGCACCCGAATACCATTGAGCTTCATTCGATCCAAAGTAATGTTATCATCCAATCTTCTCAATTCCCCGATGTATTCGAGGAGTTTCATTGATTTGTGACAAACCATTTGGGTCTGAAAGGCAAGACGGAATTTTTCTATCAGAAAATGTCCACAATACAACATAATACTAATAAATTATGAAAAACTTGATTTCTAACAATATCAATAACGAAAAAGTAAAAATAGTAATGGAAAACCTTATCAAAATTGAATCGAATATTCCACATATGAGGTCGGAAAGAAAATGAATACCCTTCCATCAAAACAAACGGGCCACAAACTAAAGGTTTCGATATTGGGTTAAAAACTGCTCTACGACCAGACGATATTAAATTCTTATTAAGCATCATTTCTCGAATGATTGTATCCAGAGCTCGCAAGGTTTCCTATTTATTTCAAAATATCTTATTACACCAATTGATACATGTAATTATCATTTCCTACGTGAGGCATTTCATCCGTTCTTCCAGTACCAGATTTGACATAGTGATTTAAAGTTTCCAGCTCTATGCCCTCTTCTTTTACATGCTGAATTTTCAAATGACTCTTCACATTTTCACCTTCGAACAGATAATCGAAAATGACGTTTTCAGAGCATCCAGGAAGAGTCAAAGGCCGATTACTGAATATTATACGACCACCATCGAAAACTGGCAAAGCTGTTTTGCTAAAGGTAGAATAGAAAAAGATATTCAAATAGTTTTGTATCATGTAAATTAAACTATTTAAGGTATTTATAATAAATTCTAATTTATGGACAATTAGCCTTTTTAAAATAATAATTCTCGTTAAAAATCCTTTCCATCTTTTATTATTATTATTATTTGTCCTTAAGACAAAATAGTTATTTTAATTGATAAAAAACGGACTGATATTGTTCCAGAAATTTTTTCACAAGTTCCTTGAAATTCTCTTTCCTCATCAAGCGATTTGTGACAGATTTGATTTTCTTTTCAGAACCACTGGTTTCTAAGTTTGTCAACTCCACATCGTACATAAAAATCTTCAGCGGATGAATTTGCACATCCAAGCAATTGACCAAAAGCTCTATTTTCCTACCCTTTTCTCCTGGTTTTGGTCTGCCTGGCAAAAATTTATTTTCCATTTCTTGATTGATTTTAAAATTGATATTAAGTCTGAAATAGAAAAAATATCCAATGGAAATTAACCAATCAAAAAACAGTAAATATACAAAATCATAAAAAGTCGATGTTCTTAGAAATTAATCAATTTTTGAAAGGTCCAGTGTAAAGTGAATTTAACAGAAAAAAGGATCAATTTAATATAGCACTGTAAATTAAACAATTATTTTATTTAGTAATATTATTTTATGTACCTGGCAAGATTATCTAAAAATACATAACCACGTAGGTGAACATTTCTAACAAAATTTAGTATGACTTAAAAATTTTATTATGTTCAGAAATTGATTAGGATAAACAATTAAATTGGACATCACAAAAATTATAATCGTAGTGCTATATTAGATTGATTGAACAGAAGAAATAGCAAAAACCAGGGTATCATTTTACCTTTTATTTTAATATCTTCCACCCTTTCATTAAGTGAAATTCAAAAATTCTATAATATTAAATCGATAGAACTTACTTCACGTAAATTTTCCTAAAATAAAATGTATTTTTTACACCTTCGATTTAAACAATAATTTTACACTGAATCTGTCATTTTCGATGAATTTTTTTCATATGAAATATCAGAGGTTCCTTTCTAAAATTAATAACAAATAATTAATATCACAAAAAATAATAATTAAAAAAATATATTGTACTAATATTTTTAAAAAAAAATTTAATCTATTACAGAATAAACATACTGTACTGATATTGATTATTTTTTTTAATTAAATATTAAAGATAAAATAAAATCAATAGAATTATGTGCAAAATTCACGAGAACTCATAACAAAGTCCATAGATCAAAAACTCTTTATTGATTAATGTTAATAATACCACTTAGTCGATTTTTAATATAGACACTAACATCTTTCGAAGAGATTGGCGCCGTTTTCGTCAAGTGACTAATATCTTGTTGCGATGGAGCCCCAGTTTCCTTTTGAGTTTTGCCTGGCTCTTGTCTTGTGATTGTTAGTTTGCTGGAAAGATCTGGTTCTTTCGGTTTCAACTTTACTCCCCCAGTTTGAACTAAAGTTGAATCGGTTACTTCTCCAGAACTTATAGCCATTGGTTTTGTTAAGCCTGTCTTATCTACCTGAAACTCTTTTTGTTTGTCACTCTTTTGAATGTCGTCTTCAACACGCTGTTCTGGATTCTTCTTACTGACCGGATCTCCACTTGCGCCTGGTGCATTCGTACACGGTACAGTTCGCAAGTTTTCATGTCTTACAGTTTTCTTTTCAACTTTGACTTTGGAATCAGACTGTTGAGAACTATTAATTTTTTCAATCATTTTTTATTTAGGATTGGTAATAGAAAAATAATTATTTTCGATAATTCATCAATACAATATAAATATACTCCATAAATATTAAGTTTATTATGGAATTTAAAATTGGAATTGCCAAAATCATTACTGAAATGATAAAGAGATAAGAAGCAAGAAAATTATCTTTGATTTATTTTTATTTTATTTATGTCAAGTCTTAAAAATTAGCATTTTGAAAAAGAATCTGAAATCTTACTCCGGCTTCCTTTGATTTCTGAAAGATAATTATTTATGAAAAATATGAAGTCAAAACTGATTTTATTACTTATTTCGCTTCTTAGCTGGCATAATATAAAAAAGCGTAAAATAATACAATATTTAGTTTAAGCAAATTTATGATCCTTAAAGCTACAACAATTAAAACAACTGTTTTTATTAATTTATTTCATATTTACAGTAAGTTTATATTTAATGTTATTTCAAGTTTTTTAAAGTTTTTCATGGAATCATTAATTAATGAAATTTTCAAATTTTAGCTTTTAAAATTATTTTTTATCATTTTAAATCTTTTTTCTATATAATTAACTTAATTATATACACTACCGTCCATAAGTTTAATCGCACTTAATAAAATAACTATTTTATAATGAAATGATCGCATTCTAAG
>JBBMKC010203601.1:0-24025 GCA_037834085.1 Bipalium vagum
AGTGGCTGTCGATTAATTTAAAAAATTAAAACAAAAAAATTTAATTAGATGCGAAATGCTACAATTTATAAAAACGGTGGGAACTTAGTTGCCAACCTAATATATTAAGTAATATCTATTTTTAATAAATTTTTAACTATTTAATTTATTTTTATTTTATATTTTTTTATGTTTCAAATGAAATTTATCTTAATTGGACCAATTCTCAATTTTTAGAAGTCTTTTAATTTAATTTTAATATTTAATAATTGTATTAATAATAAAACAATAAAAAATAAGGAAATTATTATTATTCATTATTTAATATAATAATAATAATAAAAATAACCCGAAAATTAATATAAATGTTTTTAAAATCAAATAGAATGTCTATTAAGAAAAAAACTTTATAAAGTCAAATAAAGTACTATAGGGCTTTCAAAAATTATGGATACAAATATTGTATTCAACTCTCAACAATATGTGCAAGAAATTGTTGAGACAATATTTATTATGCATTTCTATTTTTGAAATGATTCTATGTTGAACAAGCTTACAACTACCAAAATTACCTCTACTCACTAACAAAGGTAAGGAGTTCTGAAAACAGAATCCATTGCAATTAATGACCTGGTTTGATAAACAACGGGAAACTCATCTTAAAGTGAACTAAGTGAAATTTTGAGTAAGTGATACTGACATTCAACAGGACGGTGTGCTGTCTCACAAGGCTAATAAAACCCTACATTGAATCTCTAAAAGCATTCAGTGGATTACAGTGAATGCACCCAGGCGAATTCTGTAATATTTCTTTTAGTCCATTATAAAGTCAAAAGTCTGTGCAAATTTTATCCATCGATTGAAACATTTAAAAGGATCTAATAAATCATGTACAGAAATTCACTTGGATACCATCAACAAGGCCATCGATGACCTCCCGAAGAGACTGAGGGTGTGTTTCATAAATAGGATTTAAAAATGTGAACTAATAAAAAAAATTAATTATAAAAATTATTATTATTATTTAAAATAATCAATTATATTGTAGTTATAAAAATAGTAAAATAGAATCAGACAGGCAAAAATATTTTTCATAATAATTAAAAAATGAAAATTAATCTAAATATAAATTTATATTCATTACCTATTTTTATAATTATGATAAAAAATATCTTGTCTGAATTTGAAAAAACCTCCAGAAATAAATCACGATGTTACCGCTGAGAAATTATTTAACAATCACGGAAAGTCAAAATATTTGAACCAATTCATTACTGAAGGAAAGAAGACTCAGAAAACAAGAGGTAATATTAGAATTCAGTAAGGATATTTTTTGTCTTAAAACAAAATAATTGTAATTCCTTTTTGTATTATTTTTATCTGTTACCATTGATGTATCACGAACTGAGTAACATTATAATTTTATTAAAATTATGATATTAACTAAATTATAATAGCAACAATTACCAGTTTTAGATATAACACTGAACAACTCACTGAATCGTAGTACACCTTCCTATAATCTTGCTGAACAGTACCGATTCGTTACTCATTTCATTAATGGTTTTAATTAATAAATTTACCTTGATTAAACAAATACTACAGGTACACTAATAATAAATAAATCAATTTTTGTGTTTTGTATTGTAAATGTTTCTATATCTTTCATTGTTTTCTGAAAAATTGTCAGTCTATCGAACTAATTACAATATACCAATCATTATTCTTCAAGTTAACGAATACAACAAATATTCTATTAAAAAACTAAACAGTTGTGATCAACAGATGATTCATGAATTTCAAAAAGTTTATTACATATCAAAACTTTGTCGGGCCCCCATTTCGTTTAATAAGAGGGCATGTCATTATCAGGTTTATGTATTTCTCTTAATTCACAATTTACTTTATATCTCGAACACACATGTCAAGGATCTCATTAATAGGCTCATTTTACTTCTAATTTTAAGTTTTTGTAGTTTCTGCATGCTGTTGCAATAGATAGCAATAGTCGATAAAATAATGTGTCTTGCCAACACTGGATTACAATCTAAAACTTTATTTTCTGCTCCTATAATTACTCTATTGGATGGAGGTCAAAGTATTTCTCAGCTGCCTGAACTCAATGCTTTTCAGTATATTCAAAAACTTTTTGCTTAAAACTCAGTATGTGAAAATCTGTTTTTATCTTCCGACATTTTTAATGAAAATAATGGACAAAAAGAATATTGATAATGATATTGATATTATAATTGCACAAACAATTTCATCTAATGGAGCAAAAATTAGAAAAAAAGTTGTTCTTATACTCACAAATATACGGTAATTTAAAATTAAGATCTTAAACTAAAATTTTAAAAGTAAAAGATTTAAATATATTAAAAGAATTTTTTAAAATATCTATTTAAAGTAGTCATTTTACTTTATAATACGGTTTGATATTATTTTCGAAAAAAATGACTTATAAATCAATTAATAAAAAATAAATCATTTTAGATTTTAGGTAAAAAATATGCATAAAAAATTAAAAATGATTTTTAAGAGTCACTTAAGTTTAATTCTCAAAATTGTTTATATAATTAATAACAAATTTGAATTAGTATAAAAGAATATGTTTCTTTTAATATGTCAATTCACATCATTATATGCGGTCAAAAGTTTAAGTTAATTTACTGAATTTCAGGTATTAATGATTTGTTTTACAATTTACTATTTAAAACGATACCTGATGTAACATTTCGTTTTTGTTAATTTATATTTAATAAATACATGATTATAAAATGTGAGAGATTTTTCCTAAAAACTGTTTTAATTTTTTTTGATTGATTTTCATTTAATTACACTTTTTTATTATATTCCATTACCGAAATTATTTCAATATTTCCAACTTTGATTTTATCCCTTTTAGTGTCACGAATTAATAAACAGTAAACAATCTTATACAATTTGAATTAATGTGGTTCCATAGGGTTTAACGATTTTGTAAATTCATAAATGTATTATGACATTATCTTTTTAATATATTATCAAATTATTCTTTAGGTAAATATAAAAACAAAAGGTTAAAAACAAAATTTTTCCATAGCTTAGAAAATTGTTTTTTATTCCGAAACATTGAATTTTATCAATATTTTATTTCATTAAACCCTAGTTTTGATAGCAGCGAGAAAGAACATGTGGTTTGCATATTTTATTGTTTATTATTAATATATTTAACATTTGAAATAATTTCTGTTCTAACTCAACAGAAATTATTTTAACAAAAACAGAGAACTAAATGTTACTTCAAAACACTTAATTCTTTTTGTGAAAATTTTAAAATAATTAATAACAAAAAATAATAAAAGCGATTTAAAAAATATTGTCTGTCTCGCTTTTAGGATCACTTTAAACAATTAATTTTTTTAATTAAATGTCATTATAAATCACAAATTTATCAAAACTTTTAAAATATAAATCATTTTCCTGTACTCATAATTCAGCTTTTATGTGTAAATATAATTGGTCAAATTTCGAAATTATTTTACTAGAAAAAATAAATAAATAATTCACTTTAGGGCTGAAAATATATCGTTTAAAAATCAGAGAAATAATAATATCAGTTTTTAAAAGGAGTTAATTTTTTAATAGATCATGGAACCACTGTTATGATATTTTTCTCAAATAAATAAAAAATTTTCTTCTACCTTTAGTTAATAAATATTTGTTTAAATTATAAAATAAAATAATGTTAACTTTTAAAAATAGTTCAAAACATTTTTTTCTCCTACACTTTTTAAAATATTCATACCTCTTTAATTATTACAATTTTTATAATTTATTGCTCTTTACCATTCCTCCTCCAGACATAAAGATAATATCTCAACATAAATTTATGACCAGGTTTATGAAAACCATTTCAACTATATAAATATGTAATAATTCCAGAATTCGTATTCTTAACCATAATTAGATAAATTTAGGACTTTTTAATAGGAAAATAATTTCTGTTCTCCATTTTCCTCAAATTTTCATATAACTGGCTGAATCACTTTATACAAAACTCGTCATATTTGACATATTAAATTTACTCTTTATTTTTTAACTTCAATTCTGCAGCGCATGTATTGAGTGGAATTCAGTCATCGCTTCACTTTCACTATTTATATTATTTATTTATTTTCTGGAGGAAATATATTTGAGAAGTACATTTTATGTTATAATTAAATGGTTTATGATGATTGGAAACTTCTAGTGGTTAAAAATTGTAAAATTTATAAAACCTTAATCGAGTTTTAAATTCTATTTTCTATTGTAATTTTGTAAAAGTTATTTAAATTTTATTTTGGTTTGGATTATTGGTTTTTGCACGTTTTGTTTGGTTCGTGTGGGGTTCTTCGGTTATTTATATTAAATTTTATTATGTTATACATTTTTCTCAAACTCGTTTACTGACAGTGCAGAAATATTACAGATAATTTTCTTTTGAATTTGACAGGTCTTCTAAACGAATGAGATTCACAATTTCGTAAGAAATGACATCCATGTCGCTCACTTGTGATCTTTTACTTGTCTCTGAGGCGTAATTTTTTTGCAGTGGTTGACAACAGTAGTATTTCTTGACTGCGTTGAATAAACCACTGAGTCTTGATAGCTCCATTGAACACCAAATTTTAATGAATATATCCTTCCACGTATAAAATCTGATAAATCTGCACCCCTTTTCATGTTATTGCTACCATCCATTTTAAATAAATATTTTATTAGCACAAATTAGAAAATATCTTTATTGCTATATATAATTTCATTGGTTGCCCTTCATTTCAGTTAAATAATTGAAACGAATAAAAATAATTTAACAAATGCAATAGTTATGAAAAATACGGATTTTAAAGATGTGTACTTTTCATTGTCCACACATGTATTGTATAACAGTTTATATTAAATTTATATATATAATTTATAAACTTATCTAATATTATAATTTATAATAATATTTATTATTAGATAAAATAATTTTATTTTCTTAAAAAAATAGCAGAAAACATTAACGATCCACTGGTTTTTATCTCTCCCGTTTGAATGTTAATATTTGGTTACCTTTCTTTGATTAATAATGATTCACAGATCTTTCATTCATCATTATTATCAAATTATGGGAAACTTTGATAATAATAAATGACACACTGTCTTCCCTATTTATAGATGACCACATCCATGACATTGGAATTTGTACACGATTTTAGCTTGCAATGGTTTTGGAGTCACTGTTTTGATTTTTTAAAAATTCTTCGTTTTTGCTATTAGAAATATTACTTTTAGATCTTCATTTATTGTCTGTAATATTTTACTTTTAAAAATCATTATGAGCATTCTCAAAAAAGTAGAACAAGCAAAGTGTTGGATCATACTGTAGCTGCAAAGACAAGGAAATAAATATGCCAATGAAAATGAGTTTTCTGTAGTAATGATCAACTTTAATAACGATGAAGGAAAAAAAATATGCGAATCATTAGTAATTAAAAAACTGAAACCAGAAATTAATTCAAAAAACGGAGAAAGCAGAAATCAATGGATGATTAATGTTTTCCTTAATTAATATTTTAAAAAAATTTTAAAATATTAAAAAATGATATTTTTAAAGTTTTTAGAATTAAAAAATTTTTTTTTACTTTTTTTACTTTTATCCAATAATAATGTAGATATATAATATATTATTATTATATAATATAACAGGGTGTTTATTATGTATGTTAGCATACTTGCATTTTAAATATTTAAACAAACGATAGAGATATAAAGTAGGTAATACTTTTTTATTTGAATAACATATTTAAAAACAAATACAATATTTAATTATATAATTTGAAGCCCGTTAATAGCTAGGCAATAGCTTAATAGAGACATCACACTTAGACTTGCTCGCTGACACATTCCAGTATGTACTTCATTACAACATGACATTTTAAAATTAACTAAATGGATTATTAAACTTTTAATCCATATAAACAAATTGGTAATACATTTATTTTTAACTTGTAATTTAAGAATAAAGTATGTTAACATACATAATAAACACCATGTATATATCTGGACATTCTCCATCTCAAGATTACACAGAGGTTTGTTTATCGCATTATTAATAAACAGAACCAGACTTCTATTAATGAATAAACCTCACACTGGTAAGCCATGTCTTTTAAGGACATTAGTAGTCATTAAGCCATTTAAGACTCGAGTTAACAGTAATCCAGCGGGAGAGAAAAGTTTCTGTAAAAGAGCAAATTAAAATAATCATTAAAAAGATGATAAGCGAGGAGCTATTACTTGACGCTTATCGACAAAAAGGCCACCATCTCAATCAAAGCCTGAAAAAAGTGATACATTGAAAATCAAAGTGGCTTCTGCAGCATTTGGTGGACAAAATGTATCGTCAAAATTTATTCCCTGTCTAGCGATATTTCACAATTGAACAATATACAAACAAACGGAATGTTAGACTGTATGCTCGCCACAGTAACGAAGTTTGGGAGAAGGTTTCTACGGTACAGAGAAGCTATAATCTGTCATCTGTCATAATTTGGTTATGTGTATCTTACTTGTGCTTCACTGCAGAAACCTATCAAAATTTGAGGATCGTCTTAAAGGACCGGTTATACTAAAACTAAATTCTGGATAAGAAAGACTTACTCATAGATTCAACAATGTTTAAAAATAATCATTACTTTTCAGAAGGATTCTGAATCACCTCATAAATCTTTGATTGATGTTCTTGAATCATATGGAGTAAAAGATTAATCATTTTTAGAGGTTTGGAAAAGTTTATCCTACTTTAGTCACAATAGTTATTTAAAAATATATAAACATGGAATGTTCTGCTATTGAGCATTGTTTTTAATACTTGAGTGAAGATAACAGGTAATCATTTTGAATAAACATATTTGAAAATTTATTGTCGTGCATAATTTTTTTTACTTCACTAATTACCAAAGGTTACCAATTTTATTCTTTGAGTTTCACAAAATTATTTTGAAATCATATTTCAAAATATTTCGATCCCAGAATTTAAGCCTCCAAAATAGGAACCGCTCTGAACGACATTAAATTCGACGAAAATTTATTCAAGGTTATTGATCAATTTCTAAAAATGATTGAGGTGGACGATTAAGCTAAATAAAATATTTATGGCACCTGAAAAATAGAAACGTTTCTAGACTCAATGGATACAATACTATTTTCCGGAAAATAACCTAATGTAAAAATTCAATGCTTACCAATCTTCTTTCTCGGTTGAAGTTAGATTCGTTCTTGAATCGGATTGTTACCTCAGTAACTGCCAAAACAAAACCTTGGAATTATTTATACTTTGAAGTAATGAATCCCAATCAAATCATTAATAAAGTGGTTTATTGTAATCAACTTGATTTTTGAATCAGGCTCTGAAAGAAAAACGATCACTTTTGGTTAACAAAAGAAAATTCCTGTTTCATGAAGACTACGGATGTTGAAAAGGTTAAGTTAGAGAAACTGAGAATATTAGAATATGAAAAAAGGTTCATTCGCTGTATTCGCATATGCACATCTGACTACCACTAGTTCTGGAGTCTACGAAATTATTTACAAGGATTTTCTATGGATACCAGAAATGAGGTAAAAACGGAGTTGAATGAGTTACTTGAGTCGAAACCAAAGAAATTTTACAGAAAAGATATTAAAAATTTACCAGAAAGTTTGGAAAAGAGTGTACAAAACAAAGGAAAATATTTTATGAAATAGAATTTGTCGAAAAAATTGTTTATTTTAATTAAAAAGCATAAGGAAAACCCGCATGAATTATGGGATGACCTAATATGTTGGTTATCAATTCATACTTTTGTCTTTATTATGGAATAAATGAAATGGTCTGATAATTTATTGTCAAAGTGTCTTATTAATGGAAAAACATAAATATTCCATATAAGGCTTATATAAGAACATATTCTGATATTATTAAATAATAATTAAAAAATAAAAGATCTGATAATTACCAGTGCACGTCTTCTGCATATTTCAGGAAATAGAAAAAGATTTATTATTATTTTTATTAATAAAATATAATATGAATATATTATTATTTTGTTTTTTGGTCTTTTAAAATATCGAAAATATATTAATGAAAAAGTAATTATAATTTTCATTAATTTTTCCCCATTAAACGGGTGTTGAGTTAAAAATCTATGTTTAAAACAATTTTTCAAAAAAATAATTCTTCAGAAATTCTGTTCTTTTCAATTTTTCCTTTATTTTTAGTTTCTTTGTAATTGGATTTTCATTTCATCTATTTTAGTAGGCTTTAATCAATGTTAATATAATTAATCTTTTTATAAAATTTTATTATTTATTATTTATTAAAAATGCTGCCTTTTTTAAAATTCAATTTTTTTTTCATATTACTGATTCTCGAAAGAAATATATTATTAAAAAAAGATAAAAGATGATAGAATTAATTTTTTTAAAAAATTATGAAGTATTAAAATATAATAAATATATTCAATGAAGAAATAGCACAAAAGATAAGAAATATTTTTAAAAAAACTGTCATTTTTTGATCTTTTTATAATTTTTTTTAAATTCTTAATTTATAAAAATTTTCTCATTCAAATGAATTTGATTTCGTAAATCTGAATAACTAAATACATTTTGCGATCCAAGCATTCTTATATTTCCAGATCTCGTTTACTTTATTTTATTTATTTTCTCTATTTTCTTCCCCTATTTCTTAAATCAAGATTAATAAAAAGAAGATTAATATTAAGATTAAAATTCATTGACAGCTAAAATACAGAATTTTATATCCTCCAGCCTGATTTGGCAAGTAAGAGCTGCATTCTACTCTTTTCACAAAACTCCAACGGATAATTCTTTCTTGCCGGACGTATTTTATATTGTGTAGTTTTTTTTTTAAAAATTATGAATATTTTCATTAGATAAATTTCAATAATATACTGGACGGTAAAAAATAAGTACATGTGATAATATTTTTATTATTAAAATATTTTAAGAAATTTCTTTTTGTTCTCATGAAAAAAGGTTGTTAAAGTTCCAAAAACTGGATAATTCTAAAGACATCCACTGAAACTGTTTATTCACAATCAAAGATTGTAATATTTTTATGTCTTAATTAAACCTAATTTAATGAATATTTTAAAGACTTCAGAAAAATACCGTAAAAATATTACAGAAGAAATTGATAAAAAACAGTTTTTGTTAAATAGAACAAATTTTTAATATTTTCACTTTTATTGTAGTAGACCTTATAATTAAATATAATAAAATTGTATTACTTTTATTTTAAATAAAATCTTAATATTTATATTTAATGTTATTATCTCAAAATATTTTTTACTAAAAATCACGCTTTATAAAATTTGTATCTTTGATATAATCAGTTAAATTAATGTTTAAAACCATTATTACTAATATAATATAATATATTGTGATATTAGATTATCTAAAGAGTTTTCGCCGATTTTATGAATAGGCGGCGAAAAACTTCTACAGATATTTGTATAAATATTTTATTTGTTTAAATATTTCAATTATTTAAATTTAATTGCCACAGCATTCAAATTGCTTAAAGAATAAATTATTAAATTAAAAAAAATTAAATTAAAAATTAAAAATTATTATTATAAAAATTTATTTATATTAAAGATAGGCATATTGATAGCTGTGAAATCGCAGTAGACCTCAGTATTCATCATCAAACCGTTTTTTAGCCATTTAAAGAAAGCTGATTTTTAAAAGAGACTGATGTTTGGATTCCGCATGATTTAACACCGAAAAATTTAATAGACAAAATTTCAATATGAAAAACATTGCTGAAAAGAAACTATCGAACCATTTTTGAAACGTTTTATTAAGGGAGGGTCGAAAAGTAGATCAGATAGGAGAAAAAATTTAGAAAACAATCTTGGACAAAAAACTTGGTGAAATCCCACAAGCCGTGACCAAACCGGAATTGACGCCAAAGAAGGTCATGCTTTGTATCTGGTGGGATTACAATGGAATCATCTACCAAGAAATACTCCAACCAGTTCAAAATGTTGACTTAATTTACTAGAATACAGCAGGTAATTGTAATAAAGCGGTCAGAATTTATCAATAGGAAAAGCTTTGTGTGTTCAACATGACAACGTAAGACCACATGTGTCTTTGGTGACTCAGAAAAAGTTAAAGGATCTTGATTTGGAGTTTTGTTGCACATCTACATATAGTTCTGATATTGCACCATCAGATAATCATTTGTTTCGTTCACTTCAGAACTTCCTTAATGGACTTCCTTGAATTCAAAAGTGGACAGCAAAAACCACTAATCAGTTTTTTAGCGAAAAATCAGAGAAGGTCTACAGTGAGGAATTCTGGCTTTACCAAAAAAATGGAAAGACATTGTAGTTCAAGATGGTGCATATGTAGTTTAATAAAGTTCTTATTATTTTTAAGATTTTATATTGCTAAAATCGGCGGAAACGTTTTAGCAAACCAAATATAATATAATAAATTTAATAATTTAGATTCAGATCCAAGTTCTAGGCATACATTTGTACAAAAGATTTTCTTTTTAAAGAATATAATACAATATCTTGAGATGAATTCGTGTTATTGAAGTTTTCTTTGTTTTTTAAAAGTTAATTGAAAAAATTTACATCTCTCTTTAAACATTTAATCTCATTATTTTATATTTCTTGTTATGTGATCATAATATGTAAAATGATTTTAATTCGACCATACAATTAAAATAATTCATATTTTTTGCATTTTTTAAATATAACTGAGAAATATATATCTACAAGAAATGAGTTCGTTAATTATTAATTTGGGACCTTATCAAAGGCTCTGTCTATTTTAATAATAACTGCTTTTTAATATCATTATTAATTAATACAATATTAAAAATATACTGCTGTAAGCATCGTTTTGGCTCAGTGATATTCCATTATCAAATTACACTATCTGAATATATTCCAGATCGACAAGCTTTATCATTTTCTTTATTGAATCGCATCCAAATTACCCAGACAATCATATTAAGTATCATGTAATAATTGGCCTACTAGTTAGGCAAAATTCTCAGTAATAAAGAGATTATATATACAGGGTGTCTCAAAAAGTGTTTCCGCTTTTTAAAAGTACGATTATTATTTGTCGTAAAGTACAGTAAAGGTTTGTCGTATTATAATTATCATAATAATAAATAGTATGAATAGTTTAGTGGGTCTTAAAATTAAATTTGTAATTTTATGAAATGGAAGGATTTTAAATTTATTAAAAATATCAAAATTGAAATAAAAGATATATTTGTTTTGTGAATGGTGCTTGGAAAATTACAAAGGTGAAGTACATTTTTCAAGATAATTTGTTCTGAGTGATGAGGTGAGTTTTAAATTTAATTTTTCCATCAATCACCATACCTAGTTATTTGGGCAGTTTAAGTCCACACATTACCAACCAACTTAGCAGGAGAAACAGTGTGGGGCTGAGTAATTTAACCTTTTCTATTCAACACTACAGTAACAAGTGGAAATTATCTAAATGGCTTGCAAGAATTTTTTACAGAAGATTATGGAGATAAGGATTCTTATTTCCAGCAAGAAGGTGCACATTACCTTGAAATAATCTGCCGAACAGGTGGATTGAAAAAAAAGATTCACAGGAATTACCTCTTTGATCACCAGATCTAGTGGATTTTTTTTTCTCTGTAGACAAAGATTATATCACAATCCCAGCGACTATTGAGGAACTAAAAGTTTCCTTACAGCGAAAATGTATTAAATCTTCAAAAGAAATTAATACGAAAGTTTTCCTTGCAGTGGCTTCCAGATATCAATAAAGTTGAAACCAAGACTATTTTCATTTTGAGCACATGTGTTATCAAATTATATACATTGATTTTATAGACTGTATCTCATAAACGTTACATAGTTTACATGTTGTTTTTCACATTTTGTAGATGGTATTTTATTAAAAGTACAAAAGGAATAATTGTATTGAATAAACAATGTAAACCATTTACTTTTAAAAGGTGGTGTCATTTTTGTGAGACTCCCTGAATAATCATACAAAATTTCCTATACATTCATTTCATTCATTTACCCTGACAATAATGTTATTAAAGTTCTTAGTGGTATTCTGATTCTTTGTTTCATCTTTACATTGTTTTAAATAACTGCCAAACTTTACGAAGGGTTAAAGATTGTTAAACAAATCTTAATAATACTTGGAATGATAATAGTATTGATATGTTATTTGATATTTAATATCTTCTGAAATGAGCCACCAAAGAAAGTTGAGGAAATGAGAAGACTGCTGTTTTACGTATATGAGCAGACCAAGAGGTAGAAGTGAAATACAAAGATTATTTGTGAATAGTTATTATTCGTCATTTACTGTCCTGTCACTTGTTTTAATGAATAATTTTGTTTAATTCCTTGTCCTGTAAATTCATTTCTGTTCTTCATTGATTATACATGTAATTGATTTTTAATGCAACATAACACAATACAGAATTCCCTTTAGCTTTTTCCAGGACCTTTATTTTTTATAAATCTTATTACCTCTTTTTCATATTTTTGTAATAAATAATCATTAATGATTGTCAATTTTTAGAGTTCCTTTATTTAATTTTGGTGACAAAAATTATGAAAAAATTATAATATTAATGACTTAATTCATTGTGTTATGTATTTTGAATTTTTCTCTCTACACATCTTTTTTTTATAATATATTTCTTGCAAAACCTTTTTGATATATGTTCCTTAAATATTATAATGTTGTCAACATTGAAAAAAATTTTAAAATGAGATTAAGTTTTAAAAAATTAAAGAAAATTCTTGATCATTATTTTGATTTTATTTATGTAATAGATTTAATAACTTTAATAATATTTTATTATCTTAAATTTGAGATCTGTATTTCTTATTTAAAGAACACTTTCATAGATCAATTTTATTGTATCAAAAAATTTAAAATTTTGTTATGAAAAAATATTTTTTACAATTTTTTCTAAAATCTTTATGTATAAAATTTATAAAAATGTCGGGTTTACCCAAGACACCACCCCCCGGGAATATGTAACCAAGGAAAAACATGAAAAGGGATATATATGTTAAAAATAATAATCATAATAATAATATTCATAATTAAAGTTAATTAACAATTGAAAAACAATTAAAAATTCCCATATATTTTTATTTTGAAAATACTTAGAAAATAAAACAACCCTCCAAAAGTAATTTTTATTTTTAAAGAAGTCCAAAAGAGGTAAATTATAAATATTAATGGTCATCAGAAAATAATTTTTAGGGAATTTTAAGATTAATTTTGAGATTATTTCAAGAATAATCTCCAGTTGAAGATCAGTTCAGAAAACTATATAAGCAGAGGGATTCTAGCATAATTTCACCCTGGTAAAAATAGTTTTTATCAAAAGTTATTCGTAAAGATGATATTTGTTTAAGAAGATTGTTATTCGCTGTTATAGAAAATATTCAAGTATATTCAGATTTTATATTGGACTATGCTTAAAATTCCCCATCAGCGGATTATCGGTGAGCAACCGTTAGGGCTCAGACGATAACTCGGGTGTTTTAGCGGAAGATAAACCGTAAGAACTTTCTAATCTCTTTTATCTTTATTTTTTTCTATTTGTTAAAGAATTATTAATATTGATTAATTTAGGGTACAAGTAATATTTTGTTTTAATTGAACTTTGATTATACAATAATTGATTTTTATTGGACATTATTGTTGAGACATTATAGTTAATTAATTCATTCTTTATAATTATTGTTATTGGATTGTATTGTAACTGATTGTTATTATTTGCATCACCTAAGAGTTGGAGTCAGGTATAAATTTGATACATTAAAAAGTGAATAAAAATAAGTTTTTATTATTTACTTTTTGATCATTTATTGTTATTATTATTTTTATTTATTATATAATTCTCAATTCAAATTCCCATCACCCATTATGTTTGAGAGAAAATTGTCTATTCCCCAGCCTGATTCATAAGAAATAATTATAGTATTCCTTTTAAAATAAATATAATTAATTAATTAATTGAATTTGTTTTTCTACATTAAATTAATGATCCGAAGTAATTCATTTCATTTTATTGATTTATAAAGTGAAGTTTTTTTATTGTAAATAAAATAAATTTTTATAATTAATTAAAATATTAAACTAATTTAGATTTTCACATCATTTATTATATTTTTCTTACATAATAAACAATAATTTATTTAAGAGAACTTTTCTCGTTTCATTGTAAATAAAAATAATCAAAAAACTGTTTTATTTTGTTTATTTATGTTGTACTTTATTTTTGAGTATTTATAGATTATTATAAAGTAGATTTAATCCAATGATTTTTACATTTTACATTCTCTTATCTCGGAAAGTAAGAGGGCTTTTCACTCTTGCAGGTATTTATTTCGCTCTTTATTTGTAAATATTTAATCAGTTCCTAGTGCCTTTTATCCTTCAGATATACAGAGTAAACATATTTCCTTTCATAATCAAAATGGATCATGAAAGGAAATGATCTTAATTAAATAAAGGTTCATCCATCTTTATAAGCAAACAGAAAGGATGTGTGGAATATGGTTAGATTTAGAGCTTGTGTTATTCAGCAAATAGATTTGATTCATAAGCTTACTAGTTAAAAATAGATGTCGAAAAATTAGACGTGAAAAATTAGTATCAAATCGCATTTTGAACATGAGGGTCAACTTTATTTAAGACTTACAAATTTTTATTCAAAATGTCCCGCAGAACATTTGCTTCTTGTTAGATTGAGTTAATGTAATGTCGTTAGTTTAAAAACGGAAAAACTTTTTTTTCAAGTTCTTGAGGCTACGAAATTGTTGAGGTAATGTTTAAACATCATCCAGATCTCTTAATCTATAGATATAATGAAAGATTGTAAACAAGAGGTCGGGGGGTAAAGAAAATAGGAGAATGCCAATTTGGATACGCGCACAATCATTGTGGTGTAGATTTTTACACGTATAATATTTACTTTTCGTGAAAAATGCTTTTTATTTCTCTCGGACAATACTTGACTTAATTTTAAAATTTCTGATTCATTTCCTCAATTTGGTAGACTTAATTCTACTCGGTAATCATATAAATCTGCTTAAAGAGGCTGAAATGGAACTTACCTGTTTATCATTATCGGTATCGTTTTTTCGTCTAATTTCACTTTTTGCAAAGATCTTATTATTGACTTAGGACATGTGGTACGTGTCCTAAGTACCCGAACTATGAAAGGATGCCGTTGTTCAAGGTAAACTTCTCCCACTGATGCATGAGTCTCATTCCTTGCATCAGTTATAATTCTTAGGCTCTGAAAGAAATTTCACCATTGCTTCCCTTAAATCCTCAGCCGATTCGATTTTCCTTTTTCAATTGTCGGAAAAGCCAAAAGTTACTTGGCTCAAGGTCAGTATAATATGGCGGACGTGGGACAACAGAAAGCTCAGCATTAATGGTGGCAGTGGGGAGAGAACACTTTTGTAGATTGGTGCATTGTCTTTAAAGATCCTAGTGATAGGTCTATAGGAGTTTGTCGTACAGAGCGTGTCTCAGAGATCAGCTCACAGGAGAAAGCACTGTTTATCTTAAGGTTCTTGTCAATAAAATTTACTTTTATGTGTCCACTACAAACATAGAAAATAGTAAGTATCAGCGTATCTGTTAGAAGTTGCTCAAAACTTGGACATCATGTAAAATACAAATACATCGTACAATCAATATTAAAAAAATCTAATATTCGTTTCCCAAAACTTTGGTTTTTTTAATTAAACTTATTAAACGGAAATATCATTTTAATTCTCTTAAAAAATTATTAATTATGCGATAATTTAAAATTCGTTTCCAAAAAATTTATGTCCGATATTGTCTACTATTACTTTTTAAATCTACTACAGTCGATGTCGAACGATCACCTTTTGAAACCCTCTGAAACTGCTCAGTACAAATGTTTTGGCTGATTTAAAACCTTTCAAAGGTCTTTTGATTGGCAAATCAAAAACTGTTTGACTTTAAGCTTTGGTATACTTAAAAATTATACTTATATATAATGTAATCATGAAAATTACTATCATTGGTAGATGAATTTTTTACCAGTTCTTTTTATTAAATATTATTAGTTTATAAAGTAAAAGAATTTTTTCATAGTCAAATACTCCACATAGTGATAATATTATTTATGTTTTAATAATTTTTTTATTTATTTTAAAGTGAGAAAAAAGAATTTAATCGGTTTTCGTCAATATTGCATTGTTCTTTTTCATTTCGCTTAAATAATAATGTCTTCAATTAAAATTTGACATAAATGCTACAGACCACACATTTCTTTAATTAAATTAATTTTTACTTTAATGTTTGTTTAATCTGTGTGACTGAGCAAATTTATTAACCTTTTTCAAAAGAGAATTGACGATTTTCATTTTATTTTTTTATAATTTTATAAATATCGATCCCAGTAGAAAAAAACATAAAAATGAAAATATTCAAATCGTACTGAACTGTAAAATGTTACATTCATTTCATTAAATAATTTTCTGATTTTTATTATTTTTGCTACAAAAGTCAATTGATTTTATTACACTTCGTGATAAAGTATAAGGGACTTGGTCATGACTATAGTTTGTCATTAAAACAAGTTGTTTTAATTACTTATTGTTACTTCTGAATTTAAAATGAATTAATTAACCAATTTACCAATATACGCACAAACGGTTTTATAAAATATTTTCAGAAGTTTCGAGTAAAGATCCGATCTATCTTGACGTTTTTTTAAAAATATTTTTGGGTTTTTGGTTAAATAATTTCATTAAAACAAAAACAATATTGTTTCACATTTTTGCGAAATTACCAGGTACGTTGACCTTTGGTACTTTCAGAGGATGAAAACATAGACTGTATTATAAAATTAAAATTACCTAGTAACACCTTTCTATAACGTTCTGATTATAGTTACCACGTAAATTCAATTGCATGGGTTGTTGAAGAATAATAACATCAATGTTAGACAAATTAAATAGATTGGGAATAATTCACAGGAAATGTCTGGGTATCGGAAAAATAATGAATATTGCAATAAACAATAATGGACGTTGTCTATTGGATTTTTATCCAAAATGATCATCTGAAAACAAAAGATTTTTTAGAAGATGGTTCAAGTTTATAATTTTATGATTAATGTTATGCTTAAATTATTTATAATTTTAATTAAAAAGGCACGTTAATTTTTGTTGTTTTAGTTTAGTAAATGATTATTATTATTTAGCATAAATCATCAAAAATTAAAAAATAATCTTTTATGTAAAATGAAGTTTTTTCAAGCTTAATATTTATTAAAAGCAAAGTCTTTTAGTTAATTTAGTTAATAAATTAGTTAATAATTTCACAATTTAATTATTTCCGATTACAAATATAGATGTGATCAATAATCATTTGATCAGAACACGAATTCAAACACAAATCATAAAATGATGTTGAATTCAGTGATCCGATCAAGATTGGTCAACACAATAGTAATAATAATCGCTATAATAAACTAAGTTTGGACAACCTTAGAAAATATCATATTCAAGTCTAGATGTAAATATATTTTAATTTATGTTTAATTGTCAACACCACAAACATTAATGATGTCTCCAATACCAATTTGGCATGAGCACCTTAATAAATGAATAATTAATTATAAAATTAAAATAATACATAAACTGATGACTTTGATTGATTAACATAATTTTCTTAATGGTTTCCTATTTTTAAACACATCTTGTCTTTGTAATTTAAAGTTCTCTTGATTTTTTTATTTGTTTTAATATTCAATTAATTAATGTTATTTATTAATTTAATTTATTGATTAAATATATAAAATTTAACATTTTATTGTTCTTAGATATTTCAACAGATTTACAAAGATTTATTATATAAATATTCGGCTTTGATGAAGCTTTGATATACAAATAAAAGTTACCTTAGTGAATGTATTAATTATTATCATTATCACTAGTAAACTTCAAAAGTTTACCGTCAAAAAGTGGTTTTATTTATTATATTGATTATGGTGAAATATTTGTAAAGATAAATGAAATTCTTTATCCAGAGTCGGTTGATAAAGAGGTTTGATATTTTGACACTGTCAAAACTGCCAGCAGAATTGTCTATTGAATATAGAAATATAAATTTAACATGGAAAAATTCCTTGATCAAAGCTTTAATGTAATTTATGTTCAAATCAATTTTGTTTAAACCGCAAAATTTTTGAAAATTAAATATTAAAACATTATATATTTCATCATAATAATACATTTATATTCTTTATTTTTTTCCATCAGTTGATATATCGATATTTTTCAGAACTTTGTTTATTAGAGCGGCTTTTTTATTTGTTTAATTTACCAGTGACAATAATTGACGTCTTACCTATGGTAAATAAAATTCTTTTGGAAAATATTATTTATTTCTGGAAAAAATATTTCTGGAGAAAGTTTTCCCCATTCCAATTTTTTATTAGTGTTAAAATTTGTTTAAATTTGAGAAACGGGAATTATATTTAGAATTATCGGTCAAATCGCCACAA
Source organism: Bipalium vagum (assembly GCA_037834085.1). Lineage (NCBI taxonomy): Eukaryota > Metazoa > Platyhelminthes > Tricladida > Geoplanidae > Bipalium > Bipalium vagum. The sequence goes on from JBBMKC010203601.1 coordinate 18,596, forward strand.
GCATGACCTTTTCCAAAATATGTAACTTTTTTCAATGCAGATAACTTTTTTGAAAAACCATAACCTTTACTCAAACAATTAATTTATCGTTGAAACATTTTGTTCTTGCCCAATAGCTGGTTTTTGAATTTTTTACTTTTAATAATTTTACTGATTATAAACTTCCAAAATTAGGCAATATCTTAAACCACTTACAGACCACATTATTTGATGTTTGGGTTTCTTCAGATATATCTTTAACGATGGAGTCTTCACAAAAATAGAATAACACTTCTAAAAGCTTTAGTACAGACACTTCGGAATTTTATAGATTACATCTTTTCTTTATTGATGAAATTTTATAACATGACTTTCATTTTAAAAATTTCCGTCAATCTTTGATTATTATGGATCAATTATAGGGAGCTGTTGTATTTTCCAAAGGATGCAATAGCCAATACATCTTTATTTTTATAATTTTCCTATATATCTTTAATCAGCTTAGTGACGAACTTAATTTCATAATTCATTGTACTCATAAATCCCACTTTAACTGTTAAATTCAAATAATATGTGAAACCCAAATTTATTAATTAAAACATTTATTTCAATCAATTAATTAATAATAATTACGTATTTTGAAAAAAAGTTGTGCATATTACCATTTAAACTGATTTTAAATAAAATCAAATAATATATTTATTTATACTAATTTTATCGAAGTTATCCAATCTTTCATTTCTGTGACATGCAATAAGTCTATTTATAAATAATGATAAAATACTATCAGCTGAATATGTGTGCTGAAGATGAAATTATTCGCCATTGTCAGAAATTCATTGAAAATCTCAAATTGAACACAATTATATGAAATTTGTTAATTTGACAAGTACTGGTTACGGGTTTATGAAAATGTAATTTCATCTGTTAAATTGTTTTGATTGGTTTTATAATATTTTTAAAACTTTTTAAAAATAATAATAGGAAAGAGTGAACACATCAAAATCGGGACACATAAAAGTCTTTGTTTAAGAAAAACTTTTAGGTTTATCATTTTAAAAATTATTCTTAATGATATAGCAGTTTGAAAGTGTCCCGATTTTGATATGTTCACCCTTTAATTAATTGTAAAGTTCTAACTAACAATACCAATGTTAATGAGCTTTTTATCACAGGTATTACACCTTTAACTTCTCTGTGATCCGAAAATATGTTTAGCTTGACATTATTTTTGTGTTTAAAAATTTTCTTAACTAATGGATTGGCCCAAGCATATCAAAATAAAACATACATTTCCTTTTTTTCAAAAAACTAATAGATATTTATCGATACAATTCATAAACCTATATGAATTCCATACGATAAGTTATTTGGATTCATTTGACAAAAAATTTATTTCAATATCGATACATTAAAATGATGGATTTATCAAATAATTGGTCTATATTTTATATATTCAACCACATTTAATGTAAAATATTAATAAAAAATTATATTATTATTTCCTGTAATTTTATATAATTTGTGTTTTCGTATTTATGCTTCACTTTACTTTAATAATCGATATTGAAAAATATTTATAATTTTTTGTAATTATTATAATTTTATATTATGTGTATATTGATAGAAAGTATAAGGAATATATTATGAATTATTAAATCATTTGTTATTATCCGTTGATTTAACTTATTTTAAAAATTGATACATTTTTATAAATCTTAATGCAAATTTTAATGAAAATTTACCAATGTTGACTGACCTGACCTATTTAACCGTCACTTTTCAATCATTAAGAGTACTCTGCTAATCCAGTAAGAAAAACAATGATAGCATTTCTGCAAAAGACACCGACATTGAGGTGTTAATGAGTTGAGATGAGACTATGAAACGCCAATTTAATCTATCTTATCAAAAAGTTAGCCGATACCAAATTAGTGGTATAATGAAAAATCTGTAATAACTACTGTTAAACATCCCCTTCATTGACGGTATTGGATGATATCAACGTCAATGGTCCTGTATTTTTGAACTTTGAATAACCCAGGATTACCATTAATGCAGTAAATTAGTAATTAGTTAGGAGTTAGAAATTGCACCGTACTTTAATAGAGTTCTATGTTGTCATGTAAATTCTATGAAAGCTTTGGATCATGAGGAAAACCCCAAAGTACTGATACCTTTGCCTGAATCATCTCTGCATTTAAGTCTTATCAAAAATTGTTGAAAATTAATGAAAGCAAAGGTATCCATCATTAAAACCAATTTCACATGTGGATCTGCAATTATAAAATATTGCAGAATGTTTGAAAGAAATTACACCGTTTTACTGCAAAGAATTTATTAATTCGATGCCTCGTCGAATAGAGAATGTAATATCTGCTAGTAGACATCACACTAAGTATTAACTCTTTATGTACCATGTGTTTTAAATTCGGTTTTTTAATATTTTAATAAAAGGGTTATAACTTGTTTATTTTTCTGAATTAGTCCTTTGGAGATGGAGACCAAAACTTTTTCTATTTATAAATTCTTTTCATTTGTTAGCAATAATTTATCTTATATTGTTTTGTATATTGTGATACTCAGTATCATAAGATCTTTATCAACATCGAACGTAATTTATTATACCTTTATGTATTAATCTAAAACAAAATTCAAGCAAGAGAATTTCATTGATATCCAATGATAATCAATGTTCATCAGCTTTAGAAGCCTTTCATGAACAATTTTTTGTAAGATTTAAATTTGATTATTACAGAAACCGTCTGTAAACTCAATAAATCCTTCTTCTGGTTTTTTTCAGAAATTGCTTTAAGCGAAAGTCGGGTGGAATAATATATATATTTAAAAAAATAAATAAGAATGCGTAATTAAAATTAAAACAAAGCTTAAAAATTAATTATAATAATTATCAAAAACTTAATCAAATAAACTTGGACAAAAATTAACTAACCTGATATAACAATGATATTTAATTTAATAAATAATTAAAATATTTTTTTAATTTATATATTATATTATATTAAATTAAATCATCAGTACGAAATATCAAATCAAAAGTATTTTATTGATTTTATAAACAGAATTTGATCATTTTTTATCATCAAAAAATACTAAATTAATAAAAAATAACTTTTTAAAGGAAAAAATAATAACCATCATCATTTAGACATATCAACTAAGAGAAAATAAAATCGTTTTATTATTATATTATATTTATTGAATTGGTTTCCTGCTACGATTTTTTCACCTCTTTTTTCAAAAAAAATAATAATAATTGTAAAATTTATTCCTGACACAAAGTATTTGAAAAATTTTCCGATACCGACTAAAATATTGAAACAACTCTCTGAACAATTTATTAATTAATCCATATTTATTATTTTTTAAAACTTTAATTTTACTAAAATTTAATAAAATTCTTCCGTCCAAGCTTTTAATAGAGAAATGGCAGATGTTCACTGCACACTTTTCATCAAAATAGTTACCCCAAAATCGAAAAAATTTACATTTATTATTTATACAATTTGTTCCAGTAAAATTTCAATCGGCGATTTTTGAATTGGTATTTCCATAGAAATTCGAAAATATACGAATAAACAATTGGTCGATGAGTACCCGATCTTCGTGGATTTTATGGATATGCTAATGTTAATAACGGCCAAAACCTTGTGCATCCCTTCACTTTGCATGCACCATAGAAACTAAATAATAAACTTGAAATCTTCCTAAGATTTGATTCTTATGATATCCTTACATTTATCAATTAGATGAAATAATAATGATTTTTTTGGGTTCCTTGTCAATTCTGTTATTTTTACATTTTCTAAACTATATCTACTTTAAAAGCTTTTTATGGGCTTCAGTATCTTTCACAATTTTGTCAAGCTTGGTTCTAGGTTTTCTATTACTTCATCATTCACATAACACATTTTAGACTGTTTTTCCATCATTGTCCTGTCTCCTTATATTTTATTATTATTTTTACATGAAGCTGTAAAAATAATAAATTAAATCCGATTGTGTAATTTATTTATCAACCAAAAATATTTAAATACCTCTTCCAATGCAGAATAGAATATTAAAACAACCAATAACATTTAGTTTTTATCAATTAGTCCTGTGAAAAAATTTAAATTATAATAAAAATATTAAATAATAATACTTTGTTTAAATACTCTGTTGTTCTTTTGGTTATTAAGAAATACATTTTAAACGAACATTTCTATGAATAATAGTTCCGTTACAAGTAATTATAATAACAGAAAATATTATCAAAATTATTATTATCAAAGTTATTATAATCATAATAAATAATTATAGAAATATATATTTCTTCAATTTAATCTTTATTTAAACTATTTTTATGAAATGTTGTTAGTGAAGATTTTCCTATATTATATTGAAAATATTTTATTCGTCTAATGTCTCTTTAACAATGAAATGTGAAAGTGAATTTATAGTTAAAATATTAAATAAATATTTTAGTTTCGATTTTTCTTGTTGAAAATCATTCTCCGTCAGATGTCGTTCAATGTACATAACCTACAAACCCTAATGAAGTTTCGTGGATCTGAAGCCATCACAAAACTACAGGAGTTTTATGGAGGAATAAATAAATTATTGGACCTTCTTGGAAGTAATCAACATAATGGTAGGTTATTTGTCAAGCACATGTGTAATATATAAACAGGAATTTATGGAAATAAAATTAAAATTTTTAGCTAAAAGCTGAACTTTGATAAATAAATAAATTTCCACGAACGGTTAATGTACATTTTTTTAATGCTTGAAAAGAGATACGTTTGCTTCGGGTGATATTGGATATTAATTATATTGAAATATTATGTTGCACGTCATTATAACGATTATTCCCATGAGAATGGACTGACCTCAGTTAATAGAAATATAATTAATTATGTATTATTTCTAAATTTATATATAATGAATGTTTTTATTAATTACAACATTTTCCTAATTTGTAAATAAATCTTGTCGATCGATTTTTACATTATTTTTGTCATTTCTTATTTAGTTTAAATCAAACATAAAAAAAGTCCAATATAAATGTTTTGAAAATGTGACTGTTAGCAAAATTGTGTTTTATTGAGCAGAAAAAAATTAGTTTACCTTTCAAATTTAATTAGATGGAACAAATATTAAATACTAAAAATATATTCTATATTCATATTTTCTTTTTCATTAAATGCTTTCAAAATATAATTATTGGATTATTTTTTTAATCTAAAATTAATTACTTGTGTCGCTATTATGCATCTGCGGAATTGATTAATAAAACAAGTTAAATATAATCCGTTCTGATTTAACATTAATATTGTTTTCCAAAGATTTATTTCAGTTCATGAAATAAAATAATAGAATTAATAATAATAATAATAATAATAATAATAATAATAATAATAATAATAATAATAATAATAATAATAATAA
>JBBMKC010203602.1:0-13786 GCA_037834085.1 Bipalium vagum
ATATATCTTTATCAAGAACATATAATGATAATTTCTAATTATTAGCTCTGGTTAAACATTAACCTTTTCACAGATATTATATGGAACTTTTTAAAATTCTGTATTATTTTCCTTATATTTTTCACTAATTGTTATAACAATTATTCTATAAATATTAGTTTCATTATTTACCTTTGCAAACTGAAATTGGATCTTTAAAATATTATGATCCAGTAAATGAAAATTTTAAAGATATTATATATTTAATTCCACTTACCTAATAATAATAAATAATAATAAAATATTTAATATTTATAAAATTAATATTATATATTTTAATATTATAAGTTTATTGATTTTGTATGTAATATTGATTGTCCCATTCGTAATCAGTAATTACTTGAGAAATTATAAGTGGCATATGATTTACCAGGTCTTCCAATGTTTTCTTTTCCATGTCCTCTCAAGAACGGTGTATAGCAGGTTTCAGCTCTTAATTGGACTGGAATTGTTTTCAACCTTCATAAACTTTATCAGTAGTTATCTTCCTGGAAAAACGAATTATCACCACTTTATTCATTAAGGAAAGAAAGGAGGCACCTACAATTTACTTTATGTAGAATATTTCGCACGCATTCATTTAAAATCTTTGCAATATCAGCAAGTTTATGAACCTTTTTTACGACGATTATCCAAAACTCAGTTGTGAATTTTTACAATTAATTCATCAGTTTTTGTTTGGCATGGTCTTCCCGAACATTCATTATCTTCAATTAATGTGCAAACATGCTGAAATTCAACTACCAATTTTTGATTGTTGAAAATGAAGAGTAGACTCAGGAAATGCAGAATCCATTTCATTTTTAATTTAGGTTAGAATTATCAATTTTTTGAAAAATGCGAGAATTATTCAATTAAAACAAATTTTACAACAGAATTATGAAATTACCTGAAAATCCCATTGCAATTACATAGACCGTTTTATTTAATTGATGCTCTTTTTTTATTAGGTTCTTTCTTTTCATCCCACCACCGTATTTAAACAAATATAATTTTAAATCTGATTCATTGATATACATAAGCCAAAATTATCAAAACAGCTGTTTATATCTTAGAAATTCACTTTAAAAATTAAAATATCTAATTTTGTAATTAAATTTATAAGTCATTTTTAAGGGTTCCAAAAAAATCGTGTCACAATGTATTAATTATATTCTCCGTATTAAAAATAATATTTCTAGACTTAAATTTAAAAAAAATGAAATTTATTAAAGTTTATAAATTTATAAACGAAAAGTGCAAAACATATTGTAATTATTTAAGATAAAAGATTTTCACAATAATAAAATTAAATGGAAAATAAAGCAAATAATATAATTAATTTTACTTGTTTTAATAAATCATATATATTAATGATTATTTAAATATATCAGTACTGTTGTAAAATATTAAAATAATAATATTAATAACATTAAATATTTTTAATTAATTAATTAATTATATTAATTCTCTTAATCATTAAAATTAATGAAAATATGGGAAGCTACGTAACTGTTGAAATCAATAAAAACTATTGTAAATATAAATATAATATTATTGCAGTAAATGGTAATAAAACCGCATTAAAAATATCTATATTAAGCAGTAAATGAAAACTGATATTTTATTCACTAATTTATATTTTATTATAAGAAGTGACATAAATAGAAATATTATTTCGAATTTTTCAAGATAAGTTGATTAAAACTAATAAAAGCTGATATCTTGCATTTAATAGGGAAGTTATATTCAATTTATTGTTATGAATGTTATGTTTGACAGACACCTTTTCAGTTGACAAAGGCTTACACCATGAGCTTTTGTACAAAATTTGTTGTTGTTATTTGAAAATATTTTTAAAATAATTTTAAAAAATATACACTCTTAATTCTTTTTTTTCGAAGTATAATTTATTTCACTTTACAAATAATAATTTTATATAACAGACCAATGAATGCGTCACATTCTTACATTAATTCCAATTAAAACATTTTAGCCGAATTAAAAATTTTAATATTTTTAATAATATGTTAATTTCTTTAATTAAATAGAGTGAAGAAAAAATTGATTTAATATTTTTTCCAATATTTTATTATATATATTATTTATTTATTTATTTATTATTTGTCTAAAATTATTTAGAATTATTTACCTTTTTTCTTCCTAGGAGAGTATTATTTTGAAGATTATTTGTTTCATAACATTTGGTTATTCAACTTTTGAAGAAATCTTCATTTTAATATTTTAATAATTCAGATATTTCAAACCCAAATACTAAAAGTAACACGTTCAACTGTATTTTGATATTTTTGAGTGTGGTATACGGTAAAGTGGTGTCATGAAATTTCAATAAAATGGAAATATAAGTTCTAAATATATTTTGGCAACATAATTGTTTTCCTTAAGTACATATAAAATATTTTCATAAATAATTAATTCATTTCAATCAGATTTTAAAAGCATTTATTAATTATTCAATCTTACTAATATAATGACATCCATAGAGTTGTAGATTCAAACAAATCATCTCTGGCTGACTAGACACGGGATAAATTCTAATCCTTCTAGTTACAATGCTTGGTGCAAAGAGATTAAATTTTTCTGTTAAATGATCCGTATTACCGGAAATTTTCTAAAATTAAAAAAAAATTATCAAACTTGATTTTTTATAAAATTTAATTGTAAGATTTCCTAACTTTCTTCACCTTACATTTCTTTATTATCAATTAACCAAAAATTAACCCTCATAAAGTTACTAATTTAAATTTTGTAAACATATAAGGGGTACAAATAAATAATGCCGTTTTATTTAAAATAGATTTAATGAGATATCGAAATATAATTGTGAATTGAAATATAAATCAATTTGTTTGAATAATACTTATTAATAGGGGAATCATTTAATTTTTCATAATGTGTTAATAATTTCAAAATTTACGCCAACCAAAGAACACTTGCGGGAAGTTCTCATTCATTACTTCATGATGAACAGAACTGCTACAGAAAGCTGCAGGATATTATGCGATGTTTATGGAAAACATGTAATATCTCAGGAAACATGCAAGCGTTGATTTCATCGCTTCATAAGTAATGATTTCAGTTTAACGGATAAAGAACGCCCAGGTTGCCTTTCTAAATTTGAAAACCACGATTTACAAAATTTATTGGATGAAGATGCCAGTCAATCGCAAAATCAACTTGCTATAAGGTTAGGTATTACCCATTAAGAAATAAGAGCTTACATAATATAGGTAAGATTTAAAATGAAGAAAATAGATGCCTCTTTCAATTGAATGAAAGACATCCAGAAAGTCTTTCTTTCATTGACTATTGATAGGAGATGAAAAGAAGATAAATTTTGAAAATCCCAAACGTACGAAAGCATGGTTAACCCAGGTCAACAATTTAAACAAGCTTCAAGACCAGACTGCTTTGGAAAGAAAACAATGCTCTTTTAGGATTTGCAAGGTGTAGTGTACCATGAGCTTCTCAAAACAGGTGAAAGTGTTAATTCGGAGAGATACTAATACCAAAAAGCCCAGATCAATCAGTCTTTCATAGTTAAAGGTCCAGAATGAGTGAATAAACATGGCAACGTAATTCTCCTACATGACAATGCAACGCCTCACACTTCTAAAGCAGTTTAAAGAATGTTGAAAGATATGAAATGAAAATTACTTAGTCACTTGCCGTATTCACCAGATTTTGCTCCTTCCGATTTTCACATGTTCCGTTCAATGGCTTGCTGAGTAGCACTTCAAATCGTATGAAGATGTTCAAAATTGGGTCTCTGGATGGTTTGCCTTGAAACCAGTAAAGTTCTTATATGGATGGCATCCATAAATTGACTGAAAGATGGAAAAAATGTGTGGATAACAATGGCTATTATTTTGAAAAATTGTTTTATTTTTGTTTCGAAATTACCATACTTTGGTTAATAAAAAATTCCGCTTTTCTTATTTATACCCATAAATATATATATATATATATATATATTATAAAAATGTCATGGATGTGGTCATCTATACGTAGGGGAGACACAACGTCACTAAAGACACGAATTAGTGAGCATTCTCAAAAAAGTAGAACACGCAAAGTTTTGAATCATACTGTTAGCTGCAAAGAAAGACAAGGAAATAAATATGCCAATGAAAATGAGTTTACTGTAGTAATGACCAACTTTGATAACGATGAAGAAAGAAAAATATGTGAATTAGTAATTAAAAAATTAAAAGCAGAAATTAATTCACAAAATGGAGAAAGCAGAAATCAATGGATGATTAATGTTTTCCTTAATTAATATTTTTTTAAAAATTCTTATTTTTAAAAAAATAATTAAAAAAAATTTTTTTTAATATTAAAAATGATATTTTTAAAGTTTGTAGAATTAAAAAAGTTTTTTTACTTTTATCCAATAATAATGCAGATAATATTTTTAAATCATGTAAGTTATATCATTTGAAGACATTGAAGAAAAAGAAAATTGACTGAAGAAGATCTGCAAGAAGAGATTGAAACATGTTTCAAAATAGCAGTATAAATAAAATTTTGCGTGTTCGAAAATTTTTTTGAAAAAGCGTGTATTTAAAAAATATGTATGAAATCAAAACCTTGATTATTTCACTATTTTCTCAGAACTTTAAATTATTGATTAAAAGATTAAAGAGTAACTCTAAATAATAAAAAATAAGCAATTTTTTAAAATGAAATTTTAATAACATTTATACAATAAAATTCTCCAAATTAAAAATGGTTTTAATTTTTAAAAATTTTGCAAAAGAAAAGGAAAAAATAATCGATTTCTGTAAAGCACATGATCTCAATCTTATGATCAAAATTAATGGACATTATTTTATAAAAGTGATTTTCTGTATGATATAACCTTATATCTTTATCATTTAAAGTACATTTAATTGATTAAAATGTGTAATATCAAACATTAATAAATGAAGAAAATATGATAAAAAGGTCGAAACATATCATAATTACAATTGTTTAAACAAATTTTGTTGTCACTTGATAAAGGCGTGTATTTGAAAAAATTATTATGTTCATAGGATTTATATTAGATGTACAACTATGACTTCGGTTTTATTTAAAATTTTTAAAAACGAATTTTGTTTGCATACATATTTAAATTATATTGAATTGATTTAAAAACAAAAATATCATATAAATAATAATATCACGAGGCAGTTGTTTTAATATTCCTTGTTTAAATATGATAGCGATTCAAAATGTCAATATTCATCCAAAATAACGACATTTGCGGGAAATAATTATACATTATTTTATTGCCAAGAAAACTGCAGCGGAAACGTGCCCCGCATGCTTCTTCGATGACCACGTGTAAAGATTGGTTTTGTCGTTTTAGAAATGGCCAATATGATACGAACGACAAGGAGCATGGGAAGCCACAAAAACAATGTAAAGATCAAGATTTGAGAAGGCTGTTGTACAAAGACCCATGCCAAACAAATTCTGATCTGGCTGTCGCATTAAATGTGAATCAACAATGCATTTCAAAACGTCTGGTAGCTTTAGGAATTATTCGAAAATTAGGAATTTGGATCCAACATGAAATAACAGAAAGATGCATTGAACGGCGAAAAACAATTTGTGATGTTCTTCTTCAGAGACAAAGAAGGAAAATTTTTTTGCATCGAATTATCACAGGAGACGCAAAATGGAATCGTTATGACAATCAAAAACGCAAAGCAGCTTGGGTGATGCCAGGTGAACCCGGTCCATCAACACCGAAACAAAATGTCCACGGTTTGAAAGTTATTTTGTGTATATGGTGGAATCAGAAAGGAATGACCTATTAAGAATTTTTAAAATCTTCTCAAACACTAACTGGTGAACTTTATCGATCATAATTAATTCGTTTGAAGCAAGTTTTGAATGAAAAACGACCGGAATGGGTGACTAGACACAAAAAGATAATTTTACAACATGATAACACAAGACCACAAGTTAAATCAGTTGTAAATTATTACTTAGAAGGTACAAAGTGGAAGGTACCTCACCCGCACTATCCACCAAACATCGCTCTTTCATATTTCCATTTGTTCCACTCTTTGCAATCAGCACTTTCCGGAGAGCGATTCAGTTCCCTTGAAGACCTCAAAAATTGGATTGACATCTAGATTTCATCAAAAGAGCCATAGTTTTTCTTTCATGGAATTCATTCGTTACCTGAAAAGTGGGCAAAGATTGTAGGTTTCAATGGAACATATTTTCAATAAATGTTTTTAAATAAAATTTGTAATAAGTATCTTTGTTTTCTTATTAAAAAGAGCCGGAGTCATAGTTGTACACCTAATTGGGTTGATTCATAAGTTCCTGCGTTTTTTCTATATAAACTTTAAAAGCAAATTTTGAATATATTATTTGTGTAAATATTAACAAGTTGCACACCATTTGAAAGCTGACAAAGAGACGCGTAAGGTACTTTTGATTAAATTACGTTATACGTAGTTTTTGTGTAAATATATATTTATTCAGAAAAAAAGCATGGGTAAATTAGCAATCCATATACTTCTGAAACATTACTGAAAGCAGAATTTTAAAGCCATAGATGCAGCAAAGAAAATATGGGAAGTTGAAGGTGAAAATCAATAAAAATTGCTCAAAAGTGGATTTAAAAATTCGACAAGGGTGACATGAACTGTAATGATTATCCTTACAGTGGATGTCCTACCACTGTAGATTCGGAAGCTATTCTCAAAGGTGTTGAAATGAATCCATCAAATAGTACGCGTAGATTGTCGGCTGAGACCGGAACATCAGAACCATTCGTGGTTCGTCGTCTACATCAACATAACAAGCGATACAAGCGTGTTTCTGAAGTACCGCATGATTTGACGCCAAGTCAAGCTGAACGCCGTTTGTTGATCTGTCGTCAAGTATTAAATAATCAAAATGGTGAACGCTTTATACGTCGCATAGTCACGTGGGACGAAAAATGGATATATTTTTATAATCCGAACAGGAGAAATAAATGGTTGGAACCAGACCAGAAGCTCAAGACTCTTCTAAAACAAGATAGGTTCGGAAAAAAGGTCTTGTTGCGCGTCTGGTGGAACTTTGAGGATTATACACTTCGAAGTACTTCCCAGATGGCCAAACAATAACTGCTGGGTTATATTCTGCTCAACTCTATTCGATGTATCAGCAATTATCCTGCTTTAGTCAACAGAAAGCGGGTGCTTCTGCAACAGGATAATGCTCGTCCGCATACTGCGCGAGTAATTCAACATTAAATTATCCAATTAGAAGGAATTGAAATTTAAAGATAAAACATGGTACCGGAATGGCATCGAACAACATGCCCATCGTTGAATTAGGACAGTTGAACATAATGGTCTTTATTTTTCTGAATAAAATTTGTTTGATTGCTAAATTCTTATCTCTAAAACATGCATAATATTTTCATAACAAACGCATGAACTTATGAATCAATATATATGTATTATAAAAATAATATTTAGACATGGATTTGAAATGATTAGCAAGACTCATGCAGAATGAAGTAAAACCTTGCTCCTTGCAGGCGAAATGTGTTGTTGTATACGGTAACCACGATGAAAAATAAAACATATGTAATTTAATTATTTTTTTATTCTTGTATCTTTCTAAATGTGATTCTTACTACTTCGTATATATTACTTTTCTTAGTAAATCACATAATTATTGAGAATTTATTGCATATTCAATGGAAAACTGGTTAAAAACTGGATAATTTTAACTTCTATTAATCTATCTGTCTTCTATATCAGAAGACAAATAACAGGAACATGGAAATAAGTAATTCTTATCAAAACCAAATAGAAAATATTAAAAATAAATGATTTATAATTATTACCACATTATTATAAAGTTAGTTTTTATAAATCGAACATCTCTGTCTTACCACATAGTTCCATATTAAAAAGTTATTATTAGCAAACTTTTAATTCAAGTTTATTTAAAGACAAAATTTAATAAAATATTTTAAAGCCATATTAAAAAAGTTTTCTATTAAATTTCTTTTTTAAAATATATTAAAAAAAATAAAAATCCATCAATAAAATAATTTCGGGAATATATCAATAAACTTAAATAATATAAATGTAAAATAGAAGATTATATATTTAATAAATAAAGAAATATGTTTATTTTACTCCCCTGTATAAACGATGGAAATATTATTATAGCGCTTAGTCAGAATCAATCAGAAAAGGATTTATTTTATAATTAAATTTCAATTGTGATAATCAATATTGTTTTTGTTTCCTGCGAATTTTTTCATTTATTTATTCAATTTATCTTGCGATTTACACGGATTTTGAATTAAACAATCAAATATTTTTTAAGAACCGATTTTTAACAAAAGACTTGATGATCGTTTTCTATTCTGAACAGAGAACAATTTTTGAATTTTATAAAAATATAAATTGTGTAATAACGATGATTCTTTTCATTTTACATTATTTAATATAATAATTTTTGTAGTTTTTATTTTACGTTCCCAAATTAAAAAAAAATATTCTCAATTTCACTTTATTTTATTCTGAATTGATGTACGTGCCGGTTTGTTTAATTTCACTAAATATAAAATAAATAAACATAACATTTTAAAAATACAGAATTTTTCTAATTTTATTGTTTAGAAATATTTTTAATTCAACTGATGAAATTAAATGCTTGTTTTAAAAATTGAGCATTTATGAGGTTAAACTTTTTTGTTTAAGTTTTTTCAAAAAGTAAATGCTTAATAGGCTGTTAAAACATGTTCCATTTATGGGAAATCATTAATTTCAACGAGCCATGGAAAGAGTTTGCTGCGATACGGCTTCTAAATTATGCTCCATGAAACAAAGCAGACACGTTTTCAAAAATCAATTTTAAGAAAAAAATCGAATTCAACGCAAAATTATTCTTTAAGATAATCAGATTATTTACATAATTTAATTATTTTCTTAAACCATTCTGGTTTCCTTAAAAATGTCAACTAATTTTTTTGTTTCACTTCGTTGAATTTTGACTGAATAGATATTTCCAATGAGTTTGACATTACTCCTCACACAGAGCAAATGTAAATTGCTTGATACGCTACTTTACAGAAAAAAGTCTAAGTTTAATGAAGACTATCTAAATCAATTGTTTTAGGAAAATGTAAGTCAAACTGCTCGCGAACCACCTAAAGAAATGACCAATCAAATGATCAGGGTTTTGTATACAATGAAAAAGTTTAAGAAATAAAGTGAATAGGTCCATCATGTTTTGTATCAACATGATTGATCTCCATGCGTTGATATTAACACCCCTTTGTTGTACTGTCAATGTTCTATACTGCATGAGTATCATATTTTCCCACATATTATAGCTTGTGTTAGTTAATGGTACTTAAAGGGATTCAATTTTTAACTGAAAATTCACTAATATGAGAGAACAATAGTGACAAAAATATAATTGTTATTAAAGACACCTAAAGACATTTTCATATATTACGTAAAATAATATTATTAATTATTCTTTGAATATTTTTCATTAATAATCGGTACGATCTGAAAGATTAAAGAGGTTGAGCAAATGTTAACTACCTTGTACATTTAAACAAAATAGTCAAATTAAACATATTATGTTAAGAGTCAGTGTCATTCTGTAATTTTATACTATAAAATATAATAATTTTGTTGTTGTATATAATAATTGTTGTTGTTTTTTCGGCATTAATTATATTTTTCTGTTTTCATCATATATGCTAACCTAGAACTAACTCACATTTGTATATCGTTTCCACTCTTGGTTCTCTTCAATGCTGTACTTGATATAATAATATGAGGCTGATTTCTGAATAAATACAACCCTTTATTAAGCCCTGGACTTTGAAATACTTACATAATTGTGCCGACTCATTCCTCGGGTCATGATCATTTTCAATATATAGATCGATCCGAGATCAATCGATATGTATTCATTTTGTAAATTATGAACTCGATTTTTTGGACACCAGGCCCTTTCATTGAGTAAAGAATCTCTAAACAAAAAAACAAAAAAATAATGACAAAATCATAATATATTCTTAAGTTAATGTGAACTCACAAAGTTAAAGGTTCAATATTTTTTTACTTAATGATATGACTTATAAATTTCCGACTTATATTTAAGCCATTCTTAAATTTAAATATAAAACAATGATTTGTTATTATAAAGAACTTCTCATTGTTAAAATTCAAACCAAAAAAGTCTTCTTTAATATTAAAATATGTTCTTATAATTCGATTATATATAATGAAATGTCCTCGCTGAGACTACCGAGTAACATTGTCGAATGACTTTCTTTCAGACAGATCTAGAAGTGATAAATTAATCATTACAGCCCATATTACCCCATTATGGATGTCGTGGATCACAATGGATATCTGAAAAGTTACCATTTAGGGAATACGATTCAAATGTCATAGAGGTAGAAGGCTGAGAGGAAATGAAAAAAATGGTAAATGAACCTGATGAAGCCAGGTAATGAGGCAATACATTCCGTTAATAGGCTAAATCATTTTCAATCAGAATATATATATTCTGAAAGAAGTAATTACCAACCATCTCTTCATTATACTTATATTCCCTTTGATCAGACTGGATATTTAACTTGCAGAAAACTTTTTCATTAAATATTATCAATTATATATTTTGAATAAAAGTAATAATTAACAAAAAATAGATTTTGTGATTAATATAAAATATTTATATAAAGTTTTTTATAAATTCAACTGAAAATAAATTACGAGAACCAAATTTAAAACTGCAAATGAAACTTATATTTAATTTATTATCAATCAAATTCGTTAATTATGATAAATAATTATTTACAAATATAATAAAAAATGATAAATTTAGTTTACATGATATATATTATAAAATTTTCTCAATAAAAAAATGATGAATTATCGTGGAATCCAATTCTTTTTCTCCAGTTAGAATTATATCCCTGAAGCAAAAATATGAGAGATTATTATTTTTCTTTTTTTCATTTTATTTCTTTCAGATATTTTATAAAATCTGATAAATAAAAATATTTCCATCTTTGCTATTTTTCTTAAAAATTTTTCAATAAAAGAATATCAATAGTTTGCTTACTTTTGTTTAATTAATAGTTATTATAATAATAATTTATTTATTTATTATAATTATTATAATTATTTTTATTATTATTATTAATATTAGTGTGTAAGAAAATAATATTTTATTAATTTGGCAACATAAAATTTTCTTTGAAAGCCTTGAGTCTCTATAAAGAATTCACAATTCAATTAAAATCAATAAAAAACATACAAAAAAAAATTTCTAAAAAGTTGAAAAAAAAACTGTTTTCATTAATTATTAATAAATCATAAAATAAAGAGGTACAGTACTATATTTCGAAAATTATTTTATTTCATTTAATTTTCTTATTTGAGATGTATTTATAAAATCAATGAAATATAATTTATAATATCGTCTTCGCAGACAATATAATCAATAACCATTAATTCTTTATCTAATATCCATTTTCCTGTATTTAATAAAGAAATTTAGCAAATTTCTTTTTTCCATCATTGAAGGAAAAAATAAAATTAAATTGAAGAATTTAATTAAAATTTGGGATTATTTCTTTTTCATGAAAATAAAAGGAAAAATTGCTGATATTTTAGATAAAAACAAAGTAACAAAATGTTAATTGAAGACGCTAGAATGAGCTATAGACTAATGGAAAATACTCTGACTGATGTATAATAAAATTAATTAAAATCAAATCCATGAATATAATAATTATTTTTTCAAGGTGGGAGATATATATTTTCTTTAGACATAAACTTTTCATCTACAAAATTAATAATCTTTATTATAACTCCAGTAAAACCGTTTAATCTGTTACTAATAATAATATTATTATTGCTATAATTATCATTAGTACTTTTATTGTTTTTTTATTGGTTATTATTTAATTTTATTAAAACTGCTTTCTTAGAATAATGTTTTTTTATAAAAATATATGAAAATAAAAAATTTATTTTAAAAATATTTGATTCAGAAAAATTGTACTATGAAATCAAAATAAATCAATATATTTCCGTAATATTGATGAAGAGAAGAGAGATAAAAATGTCTTTTGAATCTTTGACAGCCAACAATCGAAGTCCTTAATCTTTTATTTATCAGAAATTATTTAAAATCACAGTAGAATGAAAAATAAATATTATTCCAATTCAGATTATATATCATTAGTTATTGACATTGGCCCTTCGAACACTCTGGATAATATGTTTTTTAATTAACTAAAATTATCAATTCTTTAATGTGGAAATCACTCCGTTATGAGCAAGATATATGAATAAAATGAGCACTATGTTATTCAAAAAATAATGTTGCTTTTTAACATTGAGCTTTGAATGTTTTGATCCTAGTGAAAACAAAACATATTTAATCAAAATGAGAACCATTATATTCAACACACTTCAGCCAATAAGACATAAGTTTATCTTAAGCGTTAGAGTAACTTCAAATCGACGATTTTAGTTTTTGTTCAATTGATGAGGAATCCACTTGTCCAATCCTACCAGTTTTCCACAAGAGACTTTCATTTCTTCTGCACGTTCTCCAGTTATTGTACTCGAGTTATTGTATTGTATTTTTATTTCAGTTTGTCCTTAACGATGATAATATTTTGTCAACAACCTTTTTCATCTTCCAGCATCTCATCTCCATCGAAATAATTATAATTATTAAACAAGTCTCCAGTCTTCTAACTTTGATGTGAATAAAAGAAAAATGGTTCGCAATTTGTGAATAAATTTCCAAAGACAATTTTATCATATTGTTTCAGAAATGAAATTTATAATGAAAATATGAGATGTTATACTTCATTTCGCCATTCAAAAACCATGGAAAATTTCTGAGCACAGTTTACTGATACAAAAGCATTTCAATCTAAAGTGAATTGCATCTTCAGACAAATTTGGACTAACAGAAATCAATCTTGTTGAAATTTGAAAGCTTCCAAAATTATTGTGAGTGTAAAAGTTTAACATAAATGATCATCATAAGCAAAAAAGAATTATGACATAAAAGAGCTAACAGTCTAATAGAAGTTTTTTTGAGTCTGACAAAAAGAGGTACTGTTTAATATTTAAAATAATTTATCATTCACTATAACACCTCTTAAGATCAATACATATATTCCAACAATTATCCAACTAGAAAATCTCGTTCTTATAGTGATTTGCCGGAAGACTTGAAATATCTATCTATCGTTTCTATGACCTCACAACTTGAGAAATGCATTCTACAAAGGAACTTTTGAGGCAAGCTGACTCAAGAGCAGTCAGAGTAGTGAAAGTTCCCGGGTTTAAATCTCAGTATCTCCAATTTTTGTTTAACTAACAACCATATCATGGAACTAATTTTCCTCAGTAATAGCAATTTTTGTTAGACCAAGTTCATTGGAAATATTTGTGAGATTTCTTTTGAATTTAGCTATTTGATTTTTTATAATGACATAAAAAGATACCTCATTCCTTAAAAGATTCATTGTTTCACCGAAAAGTTTTTTTTACTTATTAAGCCTTGTTTTTAAAAATATTCATTTAAGGCGCGATTCATAAAAGTTTCTATTTATGAAATAACGCCAAATAATATTGTTTAAACAAACTGTGGAGACTACGACGGATACGACCAAAATCTACGACAAATAAATCTACGACAAATACCTCGAAACCCTCTTTCAAAGACTGATTCTGCGGAT